>MIQA02024076.1:0-22166 GCA_001887855.2 Sclerospora graminicola
GGCGTATCCGGATCTTCATATCCTCCAAACCTCATGGCCGTCGCCACACGCGCTGCTCCCCTTGGGCCAGGCGTCATACGGGTAATACCTACCGATGAGTCGGTTGAATCCACTTCTGAGGGGGCAGACTCGTACGGAGAACAACCCGAGTGTATTCCGGCCGGTCTGCTTGCTGCCGGCGGCGAGGACGGCGCCACTCCAGTCGTGGCTGTCATCTTCTTTGACGGAGAACAGCCCACTAGCGGTACCAAGCGGTCGTGCAGTGCGCTGTATGCCTCCTTCAACTTGGCTACCTTCAGATCGGAAAGCTCGTTCGGATCGAACACGCCGGTGTTAATGCCGGCTTGTTCGGGTTGATCGAATAGTCCTCTAATAAGGGACACGTGGCCGTCTGAGAGGGCTGGGGGAGAGACAGGAACTTTTAATCCGCCTAGGATTTTCGGTCGTGTTATCTTCAGGCCCCCTCCGTCCGCAAGAACTGCCCCAGCTCGCGAAGATGGCGGGCACGCTCCAGATCGGTATCCATAACCTTCTGTGATAGGCCGTCCAGCTTTTCTTCTTCTTCTTCGAAACGAGGCGTATCTTTGCGGGTTGGATAATCCGGCTCCTGTCAATCCGGTCTTTTTAGGGGTAGGTGACCCGGATCGTGACTTGATCCTGATCCGGCCAGCTACCCACTCCGGTCGTATCTTGCTTCCGATTCTTCTTTTTTGATATCCATAATATGCATTTATTTGTTTGGATTATTGTTGAAACCATGATCCTTCCTCGGACTATGGTGACTTGCACCATTATCCGATCCGGCTCCAGCTGGGGCATAGCTGCCGGTACTACAGTGAGTAGTACCGTAATCCGATCCCACCGGAGCCTCTAGGGGAGTAACTTCTTCCTTAATCTCGACCTCGAAACCCCCAAATCCGAGTCGACCATCGCATCCTTCCATCTTCAGCAGCATTGGGGGCGATATGCCTTCCCCCAATGCACCCGACACAACATCTTCAACAAATTTGACAGGTTTGGGTCTTTCACCTGCTAGGGACTCGCGGTGATATCCAGGGTCACCAAGAGATCCGGGCACGCGCACCATTGTGGTGTAGTCGCTCTCAGAAATTCTTTCTGAGATGCGAACACCCACGGGGGGCCCAGATGACTGACTGTCGGAGGGGGTACTCCGTCTATTCGAGTCATGATCCGATCCGGCATCCGGCCGGCTGGACCGGTCACTTCCATCACCTTGGTCGTGACGACTTGGATGATCCATGTTAAAAGCTCACCTTGTGTACCCGTCAGCACTGGCGGTTGCGCTCTCTTGATAGACCCTTGGGCGAAAAGTGTAAAGTCCGTCGAATAAGGAGACGAGGGTTAGGACTAGGGGTAGCTCCTGGGCGGAAATCTTCACCGGGGAGCTCGACTGGCAATATACTTGAAGTTTGTATACTGCGACGGCTGGACCGAGAATAATCGATCGGCCAGCCAAACCAATGACAATAAAGGGGTAAATCCAAACGTGTACGTAAAGGGGAATCCAAATGTAATTCCGCAATCTTTCACAGTAGGCCAAAACGTTACCACACTTTCCAATACTAGATATAACCGTGTTGAAAACACGGGCGACTTGAGGTGAGTATACGCGACGCAGCGACTCCCGGTTAGGGGACTTCCGGTGGGTTACTTTAACCTTCACCGGGCAAACCAATAGCAGCAAGAGGGGACCTTGTTAGCTCTCTGCTGTGATCCAATGAAAGAGACTTGTGTCTAAGAAAGCGAAACGTATACTGATTTTTATCCCTATGTCCAATATTCCCTTTTGTGTAACCTACCCCCAAGAGAGTAAATCGCAAAACCAGCACTAGTCAGAGTATCAATTTTGAATACCAGCACCTGTCGCAAAACAAGCACTTCATAAAAAGGCCCACGCAAAGACCTAAAATCATGTACCATAACAAAGGTACAACGTACTGTAATCAATATCAGTATGTAACGTGTGCACAAAGGACAGCTTCGCACTCCACAAGAAACTATTTGTACAAAGCTCCGGTCCGTAAGTAAGACAGAACGTAATGTATAGAAGATTAGATGTTATTTTAGGGTTGAATTTGAGCGCAAGGGGGCAAGCACTCTGCTATATAGTAAAGTAGTAAAGCAGGGCATCAAATTTGAATAGAGCAGGTCATAGAGGCGGTAGGGCTAACCACCAGCCTTAATGGTAGCAGCAAGTGAGGGGCGGTTTAACTGAAAAGAAAATTCACTTTTTCATGCCTCACTAATACGGATTTGCTATAATTGTAGAGAAAGAAAAGTGAGTACGTGGAAAATGCGGCCGGGCTCGTGACTTCTCTCCTTAGCAACTTTGTGGGTGTACCTGATCGCTCCTGAAGCGGCCGCAACATTTTTCAGATGCGAGGCGTTTTGATTCTGATTCTTTGCTCAAGCGAGCTCTTCGTCTTCAAGATTTTTTCAACATTACAAAGCCATCCATGGCTGATGCGGTGACCATTTACAAATTGACCCAGCAAAAGGGGAAATTCGCTCGCCCATACAAAAATTGAGTGACCCAGACCAGGGAAATTCGCTCGCCCACACAAAAATTCAGTAACCCAGACCAGGGAAATTCGCTCGCCCATACAAAAATTCAGTGTGGTGATTGGTGCAGATAATTTTTGGTTCAGATACAGGATTTGTGCCAGATAGGGACGTTCTTATTGGGAGGTTGACTGTAGATTCATTACGAATCGTTGTACCTTCTTTATGGTTCAGGGGCATTAGGGCTTAGAGTGTACTTTTCTTTGAAACTATGAGGTGCTTGTTTTGCGACAGGTGCTGGTTTCCAAAACTGATGTTTTTGACTAGTGCCGGTTTTGTGATTTACTCCCCCCAAGAATGTGTAACCTACACCCAAGAACCGGCTGGATAGTTATAGTGTTGGTTTTGTGATTTACTCCCCCCAAGAATGTGTAACCTACCCCCAAGAACCGGCTGAATAGTTATGTGTCTTACCTGAAATAGCCCCGTTAGCTTCATCCGGATGCTCTTTTGTGTACTGTACACCAAACCCAGCCGGTACATTAGCCTGTCCACCAAACCCAACCGGATCGGTCGGATACTCCTTCGGTACCGCAAATCAAATATCCGGCTCTACCCGGATAGCCATCCATATAAGCTCGCTTGACCGCTAGCGTTAACCCTTCCTTTGCAGCTCCGCGTCCACCGCTGGCGCCTCATCCGTCCTCCGCAAAGCTCAGCCTTCTTCGGGACCCTTCGCACATACACCTTCCAAAACAATCCGCCCTTCGGTCATCCACCATCTGAGGTCATCCAGCCCGCCTGATACGGACGGCCAATCACCGGCTAGCCCGTTAATTACCAAGTCACTTCGCCACAGTTGGCAGCTCCGCAAGCTCGAGAGGCACTGCTCTGGGCTGAGCGGCGATATGTCCGACTCTGTGAAGACATATCGCTCTCATCGCGATGAGATTTGCGAGATTCTGAACGCTCATCTGGCCCTGCAGCAGAAGAATGTTCTTCTACTGGTCGGTCTTGATCGACTAAAGGCGGAGATTGAGAATATCCGGGCTTCCCACAATCGGTTGGAGACCGATTACAAGTCTCTCTTGGGAGACTTGAAGAAGCACGGCATTCGCCGTGGGGATGCGTCTCGTCCGAAGACGTAGACGATTGGTACGGCTTGATCCTCCCAACGTAAAACGTTGGGTGAAGGCGCATGGCCGCGGGAATGTCTAGTGTATAGGCATTCCCCTCAACGCTTTGGACCTTAAAAGGTCCAATGAATTTAAGGAGCAACTTCCGTGTAGGGAAGTTGCTAATTGCATGCGTAGGCAAATTAGTTATTGATAATAGAACTAATTCACCTTTCTGAAAGGAATTTGTGTTCTTCCTTCCATTTTTATCTGCATTCTGCTTGTGCTTATTGAAAGCAGAAGCAAGTGCATCTTTCACAAAGCGTATTACAGCTTGGCGCAGTAATATGCTTTATTAGCAGTATATGGGCTGTCTTCTTTGTCTTTAGTCATTGCTGCAGACACATATTCCGCGTAGGCAGCTTCAGTATCTGAAACGGATTGAGTTTCTACTGTGTTAACAGTAGAAGACTTGTCAATCTCTTCGCAAATGCAGCTGCAACTTGTGCATCGACTCGCTCAAAATTTGAGCGGGTCCCTCCCCCACTTAGATTTGGCGTACCGCCAAGTAAAGCTGGGGTTCGTGGATGCCGTAAGGCATTCACGTAGAACGGTGTATGCTTTGTGGAAGCATGCACCGAGTTATTAATTGCAAACTCGGTGAGTGGCAGAAAGTCACTCCACTGCTCGAAGGCATGCGCGTATGAACGCAGCATGTCTCCGAGAACGCGGTTAACGCGTTCAGTTTGCCCATCCGTTTCCGGATGGTCCGCAGTTGACATCTTCAACTGCGTGCCTAACAAAGAGAACGTTTCTTGCCAGAAACGTCCTGTGAATCTCGGATCTCGATCCGAGATTATGTTTTCCGGCATTCCGTGTAAACGGAATACCGTGTCAACGAATATCCGCGCTGTTTGCGCAGCGGTGACATTCGCTGACACTGCAGCAAGATGAACCATCTTGCTGAAGCGGTCTACAAAGACCACTAATTCCTGTCTTCCGACTGTGATCAGCCGGAAGACCAAAGATAAAGTCCATGGAAATGGACTTCCAACACTCTGTCGGAACCGGCAGAGATTGGAGGGGAGCCTGCGCAGAGTGCGCAGGCTTGACGCGCTGGCAAATCTCGCAAGCGCGTACGTACTTGAGTACCCATTTATACTGGTTACGCTAGTAGAATTCGCGTGCGAGAGAAGCATACGTCTTCTCTCGACCTTGATGCCCCGAAATCGGTGCATCATTTTACTCAAACAATATTTGATGTTTGTGATCATCGTCGTTTGGAACGACGATGTGGCTAACATCATCTTGGTCTGTGCTGTAACATCGTGCAATCGATATGACAGCTTGGCGCTGTAATAAGAATTCATCTACCGCTTTATTAGCAGTATATGGGCTGTCTTCTTTGGCTTTAGTCATTGCTGCAGACATATATTCCTCGTAGGCAGCTTCAGTATCAACCGAAGCTGCTTTATTTACTATTGTGTCAACAGTAGAAGACTCGGAAGGTTTACGCAAGTTGGGCTTAACGTGCTGGTAAATGTCGCAAGTGCGTACGTACTTGCGTACCGATTTGTACTTGTTACGCCAGTAGAAATCCCGCGCGAGAGAAGCATATGTCTTTTCTCGACCTTGATTCCCCGAAATCGGTGCATCATGATACTCAAACAATATCTGATGTTTGGGATCATCGTCGTTTGGAACGACGATGCGACTAACATCTTGTTGGTCTGTGCTGTAAAGCAACAGACCATCGTGCAATCGATTACGATGCACGCAAGCGCGAAGGAACTCTGGAAGTTCCTCGCGCTTCTGATCAGATTGATTACTTAAGTAATCAATCAGCAGACGAGTTTCCTCGTCTGTTTCGTACGCTTGACGTACCTGTCGTACGAGTGACGACGACAGAGCAGTGCAACGTATTGCGTTTGCACTGATTGCCTCCGTTACAGACGGTTTCGTCTCGTAATCGGGGCGTCGTGATAGCGCATCCGCTATCACGTTCAACTTTCCCGGTTTGTATTCAACCGTGAAGTTGTATTCAGCAAAGAATGGCAGCCAACGTGCCATTCTTTGAGAGATGTGTGGTGAATTCACGGCCGTGCGTAACGACGCATGGTCCGTGTAAACCACAAACGGTCTATCTCCTAAGAGATAGATCCGAAACTTTGCCAGTGCATACTTCATGGCAAGGCGTTCCTTGTCATGCACTGGATAGTTGCGCTCGGCTGGGCGCAACAGACGCGATTGGTAGAAGACTACGCGATCACGATCATCGTGATCACGCTGCATCAAGGCACAGCCGATTGCGAAATCGCTCGCGTCGCAAACGACGTGAAACGGTCGCTCGTTATCGGCTATAGCCAAGACAGGCGCTTCAGTCAAGCTCCGCTTGACTGCATCAAAGGCGTCTTGGCACTGGATATCCCAGTGTCATTCGATATCTTTCTTCAGTAAGTGCGAAAAAGGTCGAAAAGACCGGCATAATTGCACGAATACTTGTGCAAATATGTCGCCAACCCAAGGATCTTTCGAAGTTCCTTGACATTTTTTGGCGTAGGCAACTCAACAATCACCCTTATCTTTTCCGGATCAGGGCGCACCCCGTTCTTGCCCACAAAGCAGCCAAGAATGGGTATCTCAGGTGCACCAAAGGTGCACTTCTTCAAATTTGCATAGAGTTTATGATTACCCATAAGCTCTAACACCTGACGTAGATGTTCTTTGTGAACATCTACATCCTTTTAACCGTGTTCAGCCTTGCTGTAGATGAACACGTCGTCAAAAAAGCCCGGTGCGAATTCTCGCACCGGGCGCAATAGATGCGTGACGCATCTATTGAAAGTGGCAGGGGCATTTTGAAGCCCCTGTGGCATAACAAGCCACTCCCAAAGCATGCCGCTTGGCGTGCTTACAGCCGTGAGAGGGATATCCTTCTCACGCATGAGGATTTGGTAGAAACCATCCCTCAAATCGAGAGCACTGAACACGGTGCTCCCGCTCATGCCATCTATGATGACATCTTTCCGCGGTATCGGCGTCTGCGCCGGTACCGTGGCTGCATTCCGCTCATTGAAAGCATGAACGACCCTTCACCCACCGGTGGATTTCTTTACGCAAAAGGTGGGACTGGAGTGCGGTGAGGTTGACTCCCGCACATGTCCCGCCTTACGACGAGTTTCAAAGAACTCGTCGATCGCTTTAACTTGGTCACGCGGTAATGGCCATTGCTGCGTGACACAGTACTTCGTGCCAGGCACGAGATCAATCTTGGCCTAGTTCCCTTATATTTAGGGAGCTCACAAGGTACTTCTTCTGGGAATACGTCAGCGTATTCCCAAAATACCTCATAGAATGGAGAAGTCGCCTTAAGCGAACCCCAGCTCTGCGCCTCAAAGCGCTGTATATACACTAGACATTCCCGCGGCCATGTGTCTACACCCAACGTCTTACGGTGGGAGGCTCAAGCCGTATCAATCGTCTACGTCTTCGGACGAGACGCATCCCTACGGCGAATGCCGTGCTTCTTCGAGTCTCCCAAGAGAGACTTGTAATCGGTGTCTAACCGATTGTGAGAAGCCCGGAGATTTTCCTTCTCCGACTTTAGTCGATCAAGATCGACCAGCAGAAGATCATTCTTCTGCTGCAGGGACAGATGAGCGCTCAGAATGTCGCGAATCTCGTCGCGATGAGAACGATATGTCCTCATCGAGTGGGCCATATCGGCGCTCAGCCCGTTGCAGTGCCTCTCGAGCTTGCGGAGCTGCGAACCATGCTCCGCAACAACAACGGCGAGGGAATTACCAACCCCCGCCGCCCTGATTGATAATCAGGGGAATAAGCGTTATATTCTCGAGCGCTTGATAGCGAAGCGCTCGGTTCCCTATAAGAAGGGGCAGCGTACCGAGTACCTGGTACGCTGGTTGGGATATTCCCAAGAGTTTGACTCTTGGGAACCGATTGAGGTGCTAAGGGCGGATGCCCCTGACCTCCTGCAGGAGTTTGAGAAGAAAACTTCTCCTCAAACTCGAATGAAGCATCAACACTAGGTGTTGATGGGTGCAACGTATCAGCACTAGGTGCTGATACATTAAGGGCATCAATTAGGCCCTTAACACTAGCGGGTACCGAGTAACCTCGGTACCCTTGTAGCTCCTTTTGGCTAAGACGAGGAGCTCCCTTGGGACAACAAGGGCCAGCTAGGTGAGAAGGAACTCCGCAAGAAATTCTTTCTTTGATGCAGGTAAAATATATAAACTCCATTCTACCTGAGCGTGAGTGCATTAAAAAGCGCTCGCGGTTTACGGGAACTTTGCTCACGTATTCGTCGGGACCTTTGTTGTAGTTCTCAACAAAGCCGTTCCAAGAAAGAAAAGGTCGATAAAGTACCGGCGTCTATCGTCGGTACTCCTATTTTAAGTGGTGATAGTGAAGACCTTCGCAATCATCAAGTGCGTTGATATCAAACAACGGATATTGACAATCTCGCTTGGTGTGCTCACCACTTTCGGGGACTAACGTCCATGCTGGGTCCAAAACCCCACTTTGTACGGAACATGTGGTTCCGTACGACAAGACGAATCAGAAGCAGCTTTTTTAGATCTCTTGTTAGATTCGATAATTATATCAGAATCTGTTTCTCAGGGTGGATTATAATTTTTTTAACCCCTAATCCAATATTCGCATTTCAGACAGTAAGTCTGACATTGAACTGTGAAATTTCAACTTAAATATCACTTATGTTATTGCACCCCATTACGGTAGATGTATACGGTAGCGGTGGTAGTGCTGGTGTCCCAGTCGAACTGAAACACCATCACCCCCCAGTGCTGGGTGCCGTCAATAACAGGATGTACAAGGAACCTGAGCGTCTTGATAGAAACCTTGGGCGGCTTGAATCGGGGGTGGCTCCTGGCAGCTTTGGGGCGAGTAAGCAGACGCCGGCCCGGTGATGAAGCGCATGAGTGAGCTAAAACAGCAATACCGAGGCGCTGATCCACTCTTTGTTGTCCAATCTGCCGAGAACATCTTCATAGCGCAGCACCAACGGGCCCCTATACACAGCCCCGCGTGTCTCGAAACCGGTCGAGACTGTACAGGTCTTGTTGTTCGCTAGCACCCTTCGCAGCAAAACTGTCTTGGCATCTGTAACAGGCTAGCTGTTACAGGCTTACACTGTTTAAATTGCAAGTGAGGAAGCGTGCAATTGGTTAGGAACAAATGTAATTTGATCCTCCATAGTTTAATTAAGATTAAACTTAGATTTGGACTATTTAATTCATTAAATAGTCCCTTAGTTATATATGTTAATATATAACTACGACACGTGGCTACAAGACGGTAAGTTTAAGAGTGATATATTTATGAGTGGTTTAGAGCTTACTACTATTATAATTAGATCTAGACTAATCATATAAACATGTAAAATAAAACTGATCTAATAATACTCTTCTAATATTACTCCTTTTATTAGATCTCTTCTTAGATTCGATATTTGTATCAGAATTTGTTTCCCAGGGTGGATTATAATAACTAATAATCCAATATTCAAATCTCAGACAGCAAGTCTGAAATTATACTGTGATATTTCAACGTAAATATCACTTAAGTAATGGTACCCCATTACAACATCCATCGTTCTGTTCGAGAAACATAGATACCGGGAAATGTTGCCGAACGTGGTGCTCTGCTTTGTCTTACTCTCTACCCACCCGTTGGCGAATGTGTTGACGTTCATCCACCCATACACAGTATCCTGAATATCCCATATCTCCCCATGCTCTGTAGGTAATGTCTGCACACACAATTGTCAGTCAAGAGCTTTCTCCGAAATCGCCATGACGAGCGATACGTACGATGTGTAGACAACGTCGGAAAGGGGAAACGTCACAACAAACGTCTCCTCGGTATCATCTTTTACCGATTCTTCGTCGCTCGCACTCGCACCGAAACGAATCTTCTTTCTTCCTTGTCTACGCATCTCAGTGTGGAGAACCCCTAGTCCCTTACCCACATCATTATCGGGAATTGTGTAGTTCTGGAACCACCTAGCCCAGGCCACCTGATGTGTATACGCTGATTGCATGAACGGTGCTTGTCCTCTAGCGGAAAATTAGTGATCACTCCAAGCACCGCATCCAATTTTGTGGTCTTCTTGGCTCACAGCACCAGCTCGGCAGTTGACACTCTCTATCCTCTATGTCGGGAATATCATCCTTGGTCACTGAACAAGTGCCGTTAATATAGTAGGGATATGGATTCTGCACTAGACATACGTACACTTCTTCGGGCTGCCGACTTCTTCCGCACTGGAATTGACGTCTTTCTTCGTGAGCCCCCAGGTACAGATATGTTGCCCCCATTTTTACTGTTTCCCAATTTCTATTTTTGGTTGGGCTCGCTGTTGTCTGAACTTGGTGGTCTCTCGTGCCCCCTCCCTTGATTTTATACTATCGGATTACAAGACCGAGATGGTGAGATGAAACACGAGCACATACATTTCTTCGGTGCGGTGTCCCCTTCTTTGCGGCCTTCTCCTTCTTTAAAGCTTTTGTCCTTTTTCTTCTCGGCGGTAAGATGATGTCGTCTGGAGCCGTCGACTCGGTTGGGACGATGGCTCGTTTTATAGACTTGTTCGATGGTCGTGTGCCTGACAAGCGGAAACTTTCGTCATGACAAGTTTTTGAGATAGTTTCCACGGCAACCAATCTATACGTTGCAGGCCCCTCGCCGCCTTAGGGAGATTGAAAGACTCGGCTTCCTCTCGCATCGCTTTTTTCGGAATCCTTAGCGTCGAAGGCCGCACAGAGGGCTTCTACGCGCTTGTTTACGGATCTGTACGTGATGTGGGCCGCCCTTGGAAACTCATTTCCAGCTACGCCGTCGCCCGCAACACTCGCCCCACCGGCAAATGATGACCCCGACGTGCCTGAAGCACCATGCTCGGACACGTAAGTGGGTAGGATCCACCCGTAATTATAGTCGTCTGCAACAACTTCCTCATCGTATTCCTCGTCCGCATCATCTTCCTCACCATATTCCTCTTTCTTCTCTTCTTTCCCGTCTGCACTTTTAAAATTCTCCACCAAATGATCGACAACGTCTTTTGTTTTCACCATTCGTTCATAAAACTACTTCGTGGGTGACCGCTAGATCACTCTCCGAAGTTCTTGGAGCTCTGTCTCGAGGATTACACGCCTCTCGTGCTTGTCCTCAGATGTTGCGCAATCTCATTTCAGCTCGCCTTGGAGAGCCAGTCGCAGAGATCTAGCTGAAGGCTCTTGTCGCCGAGTACATGAAAGTCCCTGGCAACCGCGTCCGTATCTTCAAGGATCAGAACAACATGATGATCGCCCTCGTCATGCAATCTGCCCTACAGGCTAGATTTTTGAGGCGTATGGAGAAACGCTGGGCATGGGTTGGACATACGACACCAACGACCTCGGCTACAATCTAGGCACGTACGCCAAACCAGACCAGGCGACTGTGGTTAAGTGATTTGGGAATTAATTAACGGCCAGGTATGAGATACATCTGGCCGAGGATGCATTTGGATTGGCAGAAATGCTGGTGGATGTTGGATGGCAGCTGCCGGGGGTATCCACAAGCGGAAGGACGGTGCAAGGAATGGAATCGAGCCAGATGGGCGTGATCAAGAGACTCGGAATCGGGCTAGTCAGAAGTAAGCTGTCCAGATCAGTTGGGCTGGATGGCCGTCGATGGTGGATGACCAAGGGGCGGATCATCTAAAGAATGTGCGTGCGAAAGATTTCGTGGCTCTTGTAGAAGACGGATCGGACGCCGGAGGAGGATGCTTGGCCGCTAAAGAAGAGTCGACGTCAGTGGCCAGGTATGCCTAGATAGATGGCTATCCAGGTCGAGCCGGATATTTGGTGTACGGTACACGAAGGAGTATCCAGGTGGAGCTAGTTGGTTGGTGTATGGTACACAAAAGACATCTGACTGGGCTATTTCAGGTAGGACACATAACCATCCAGCCGGGCTATTTTGGGTAGGTTACACAAAATGTTGTATTGGAGATAGGGATTAAAATCAGTATACGTTGCGCTATCTAAGACGCAAGTCGATTTCATTGGTTCACAGCATAGGGCTAACAAGGTCCCCTCTTGCTGCTATTAGTTTGCCCGGGGAAGGTTGAAAGGAACCCACTAGAAGTCCCCTGACCGGGAGTCGTCGTGAAACTTATTTTAAGCTCAAGTCGCTCGTGTTTGGAACACGGTTTAGTTCTATTGGAAAGTGTGGTGAATTTGACTTACTGTGGAAAATTGTGGAGTATTATTTGAATACCCTATTTACACATAAGATTGGAGTAACCCCTATACTATCTTTCGTTTAGCTGGCCGATCGATTACTCTTGGTCCAGCCATTGCTGTATCAAAATTTCAAGTAAAACGCCAGTCTGCTCCCCGGTGAAGATTTCCACCCAGAAGCAACCCTAGTCCTAAACCTCTCCCACCTATTCAAACCGGCTTTTAACTTTTCGCCCTAGAGTGCACCAAGAGAGCGTAACCGCCAGTACAGACGGGTACACAAGGTGAGCTTTACATAACATAGATCACCCCAGTCGTCACGACCAAGGTGATGGAAGTGACCGGTCTAGCCGGCGGGATGCTGGCTCGGATCAAGGCCTGGATGGACGGAGTACCCTCTCCGAAAGTCATTCATCTGGGCCCCCCGTGGGTGTTCGTATCTCAGAAGGAATTTCTGATAGCGACTACACTACAATGGTGCGTGTGCCCGGATCTCTTGCTGACCCTGGATATCACCGCGAGTCCCTAGTGGGCGAAAGACCAAAACCTGTCAAATTTGTTGAAGACGTTTTGCCGGGTGCATTGGGGGAAGGCATATCGCCCCCAATGCTGCTGAAGATGGAACGATGCGATGGTCGACTCGGATTGGGGGAGTACGAGGTCGACATTAAAAAAGAAGATACTCCCCTGGAGGATCCTACTGGAGCTGCTCAGGATTATGGTGCCGGTCATAGTGCTAGTCACTATGCCACAGCTGGAGCCGGCCCGGACTATGGTGCAAGTCACCTTAGTCCGAGGAAGGATCATAGTTTCGACCATCCTATAAAAAATGCATGTAATGGATATTAAAGAAGAAAAAATAAATAAAGAAGAACCGAAGGCTTGATATGGCCAGAGTGAGAAGATGGCTAGATCATGACCAAGTCACTATCCAGGTCAACGACCCTTAAAAAAGCTGGATCGGCAAGGGTAGGATTATCCACCTCGCCAGGATAGGCCACATTTTAAAGAAGAAAATGAAAATCTGGACGGCATATCACAGATTGCTACGGACACCGACCCGGAGCGTGCCTACCACCTTCGCGAGTTGGGTCGGTTCTTACGAACGGATTGAGACCTGAAGATAACTCGACCAAAAATCCTGGGTGGATTGAAAGGTCCCGTTTCTCCCACATCTTTCTCAGACAGCCACGTGGTTCTCATTAGAGGACTGTTCGATCAGCCCAAGCAAGCCGGCATCAGCGCCGGCGCTTTCGACCCGAACCTATTATTCAACCTGGAGGCGGATAGGCTGAAGGAAGCATCCAGCGCGCTTTATGACCGCTTGGCACCGCTAGTGGGCTGCTCTCCATCGCAGAAGATGGCGGCAACAGCTGAAGCGACCCGACCTTCACCACCGGCAGCAGGCAGACCAGCCCGAATACGTTTAGGTTCTTCACATTACGAGTTTGACCCTTCTGATTCGACGGATTCATCTGTGGGTATTACCCGCATGACGCTTGGCCCTAAGAGAGCAGCGCGTGCGGCAATGACCACGAGGTTTGGGGAATACGAAGTTCCGGATGCGCCCGATTGGAAAGAAGCCAGACAGCATAGCTTCCAGAACCGGATGGCGACGGCGGATCCAGATCCTAAGAGACGAAGACGTGGATGTGCGAATTACGAAGGAATCCCAAGCCGGCAGCCAAGCTGACCCCCAAGTCATCCCTCAAGTAGACTCGTAAGCTAGCCCTCAAGTGCCGGGCCACCTATAGAGCATGTTTTCGGCTATGATGGAAAGATACTTGGAGGAGCAACGTCGGTCTAGTGCCACCCGCTGCAGTCCAGGACCAAAGAACCAGGCGGCCCATCGTGAGAGTCGGGTGACCAAACTAGCCCAACATTATGCGACGAAACCAATCGACGAGGAGATGGAGTCAGTGCAGTATAGGCAGAGTGAGACCCGGTTCGCCCCGCTAAGTCGCCGGCCAAGTCGCCGACCGGGACAGCCATCGAATAGGAAGTCGTCACTCAGCGACGTGGATATAGAGTCTGTCAAGTCGGCCAGGTGCCACTATGATCCGGATGAGCTGGATCTTGGGATGTCTTTCCGAGCCAATATGGTCTCAGCCCAGCTTTTGACCTGGACTCAGGGTCGATTACCAGGGTCCAAATGTCGGCCACGTCCGAGTTGAAGGATTTTATTGATCGAGATATGGACGAAGACCGCCCGAGGCTGGCTAAGCAAGATGAAGTCAGCATTCCTCAGAGATCGTACGCCAGACTATGAGAAGTGTCTGATTTTATGAGACCTGATGAAGGGTCCAGCAAAACACTTGACCCAGCAGCTCAGCCGGGAAGCCCGAGACGATTGGAGGGAGCTGCTTGAAGTATTTGGAGAACAATATTGTGGATCAAGAATGTCGGTGACACGTCCGTACTTCCATACAAAGAAGCAGGCAGATAAGACCCCTCCATCGTTTGAATGTCGCAGGAATGATGGCCAACATACCGGTCAAGGAAGATGCCAGCCGGTCGGAAGCTTCCGAGAACACGTGGAACATTTCATCAGCACGTTGGACGACCGGGAACTGGCAGACTAGCTCGCGCTGCTGCGACTAAAAAACACTACGGAGCTGAGGCTGACGCTACGGACTTACCGGAGGGCGAAGAAGCGAGACGCCGAGGAAGCAGTTGGAACAGGCAGGTGCAGGTGACGTTTTAACCCGGATCAAGGAAGCCGCATACCATCTACAGGGACGGCTCGAGCCGTCCGCATGGTGGCCCGAGAGTCCGATGCGACTAGTTCGGAAGAGGAGTACCAGCGGTCTGGGGGCGAATCCGAAGAGGAGCAATACCGGTATCTGTTCTCTGCGGAAGCCAGTCAGTAGTCCAGACCGGCATCTGGGTCAGGCCAGCAGAAGCGTTTACCGGCTCGAAATGACCAGGATTATCCCAGACGGAAATGCACCCACTGTGGGTACATCGAACATGATGACAGAAGCTGCTGGAAGCGGCTGACCTGCAAGAAGTGCAAAAGGAAAGGACATCCAGCTGAAAACTGCCTTTTCACCTGCAAGACTTGCGGAGAAGTGCACGAGGCTGGACTCTGCCCCATCGAGGAATTTTACAACCCGATGAAGAAGTGGTATGTCCCGACCAAGCACGCTAGAATGTTGCCACCAGGGGTGGAAAAGATGTTAAACTAGATCGCTCGCCAGGTTGGAATCTGGTGCGAGCCGAGCGGTCTAGTGTTAGTATCTATGCATATGTCGGTAAGGAAGGTAATCGAGAAGCAAAGCAAAGCGTAACCGACAATACATGTAAGTTTGACGATTACGTCACCCGATCCCCGGGCAGCAGGGCTGACCCTTTCCTGGTGAGCAGTATACGAACGGACGAATATTCTCGGTCTGAAGTGGTTATGGAATTGGATTTATTACCCAAAAAATCACGGTGTTATTAGAAATACAATTCGCCGGATAAGTGGTTCAAGCAAGCAAAGGCCGATGGTAAAATTAATAACCAGAAGCCCACCATGCTTTTTGACTCTGGCGCAGAAGTGTCCATTGTCGACACCACCTTTGCTCGTAAGCTTTGATGTGAAATAGATGAGACGAAGCGGCAAGAGTGTATCGGCATATTGGAGAAAGTTCGTTCATGACCCAAGGAAGAACAAGAATTAAGATTACGTTGGCTGGGTCGGTGGTGTACTTCTTTACTGCCTGGGTAGGTAGGTTAGCCGGGAAGGACGCAATTCTGGGGATGGACTTTATGGTCCCAGACAGCATACGACTGGATTTATCTCATGGTACATTGACGTGCCTGACGAGTGCAGATCCATCTAGCTAGCCGGCGGCCTCTATACGCTGCCCACGTCCAATTCCTTATGTTGGGACAGTTTGAGCGACTGCACCACACGGCCCTCATCGTTGAAACTGACGTGGCTTTCTGTGTGAAGTGAAAGGTCGCACGAAGGGCCGTCTCATTGTTGACTGATCAATGTATCTAGAATTTTCGGGTCATGGAGACAACAGCATATGTGAGCGCTCAGCTACACCAGCAACAGGAGATACACTTGGTGCTCGACCTACAATTGCGGCAACACCAGCAAAACGCACCTGTCTTGTAGCTCGCGTAGTAAGCAGCATGTTTAGCTTCCACGTTCATCCGGATAACGTTGTCGACGAGGTCGGCGACCTTCAGTCCAAATAGATGTATGGCGGAAACAGACTAGCGAAGAAGGTTGGCCCGGTAGAGTGCTTGAATTGGTTGCTCATGGTTATCTACATACATAATTTGAACAGGGAGTATGCTTCCTTTTTTACGAGTTGATGATTCTACCTCTTTGTCCATTACGATGAATAAAAAGTCCTCTTCCGCCCTCTGGCGTCGCGTTCCCTCACTCGCACCAGCACAAGCTTCACTCGGGCTTTGCATCCCGTAAACGATAGTTTGTATGTAGGCGCTCTCCCGTTCCACGGCTCTGTTGAAATCTAACGTGAGCGCACATGAATAAGTGTGCTCATACTTGTACTCTTTTTCCGGAATAAAGAACGCACGAGTCGCCAATTTATAAAATGTCACATAATGTTAGCCGAGAGCAATAACCAGTGAATGTTTTGCCGATAACGTACTCGTTGTAGATAGCCGTCGTGCGTGACGACCTTCGGACGAACAGCACGTGGTTCTCTTCCCCGTACGCGAAGACGTCTTTAAAAGCATCTTCCCACTTTTTCCATTCCTTTCGCTGCAGGGGCGGCTTTCCTTCTCAATTCCAGCGTTCGCGGCGATGACTTCAAGCCGCTCTTCATAGGTGCCTGTCTTCCTCAGATCTGCTGGAGAGAACGCATTCAAATGTTGTAGTCAGACTAGAGATATACATGAGCTACACAGCACGCGAGTGACACGAGCAACATAGCCACCAGGAAAAGCAAAACTTACTTTTGCGTCGGCCGACAACATACGCATCGCTCAGGAAAAGCAATACTTACTTTGGCATCGGCCGACAACATACGCATCGCTCTAAATCTAGCCTGCTCGACTGCTTAACGCGCTTCTTCTGATCGCCTGACGGGGCGGTGACATCGCAAGGCATTGTTAGGAGAGGCTGTAGTCTACAGAGCGGCGAGTCAGGATCACGGAAACAATGCCGCAGCGAAAACAAATTAAAAGTACCTTTCTGTGGGTGCGGACGTCGTCTGAGCACCCGGATTCCTCTTCTTCCGAATTGGTGACTTCGCCGTCTAAGCTTGAGTGCGCTTTATCAACGGATTCACCCGCTTCTTATCTTCCTGCACCACTCTCATCACCTTTTCCCGCCCATGTGTCGCCATGTTGACCAATCAGGTCGGATGACAGGATGCGCGACATATCCATCTTGTCGCACGTAGTACCGACTGTTCTCATCGGGCGTGAGGGTACGTCGCTGTCGTGCTCGCTCTCGTCGCCGCTATTGTAATGGGGTGCCATTATATGATATTTAAGTAGAAATACCACAGTTCAATTTCAGACTTAATGTCTGAAATGCGAATATTGGATTATAAGTTGTTAAAATCCATCCTGAGAACAGATTCTGATATAATTATCGAATCTAACGAGTAATCTAATGATAAAGATATCATTAGATCAGCTTTATACTACATGTTACTATGATTAGTCTAGGTCTAATTATACTAGTTAGCTCTTAACCATTCATAAATATATTCACTCTTAAACTTACCTTCTAGTACTCAAGTAGCCTTAGATATATATATTAATATATATATTTAAGTGTTAGACTAATTAATAAATTAATTAGTCTTTACTAAGTTTATCTAAGGTAAACTAAGGAGGACCAAATTTACATTTGGTCCTGCCCAAGTTGCACGCTTCCTCACTGCAATCTCACAGTGTAAGCCGCGTAACAGTAGCCCTGTTACAAAGCTCACCTTGTGTACCCGTCAGTACTGGCTGGTTTTGCTCTCTTGGTGAACCCTAGGGCGAAAAGTGTAAAGCCCGTCGAATAGGGAGATGAGGGTTAAGACTAGGGGTAGCTCCTGGGCGGGAATCGTCACCGGGGAGCTCGACTGGCAATATACTTGAACTTTGTATACTGCCGGCTGGACCGAGAGTAATCGATCGGTCAGCTAAACCAAAAATACTGAAGGGTGAATCCAAACGTGTATGTAAAGGGGAATCCAAATATAACTCCACACTCTTCCACAGAAGGCCAAAATGTCACCACTTCCCAATACTTAATACCGTGTTCAAAACACGGGCGACTTTTTTTGAGGTGAGGTGAGTATACGAAGACGCCGCGACTCCCGGTCAGGGGACTTCCGGTGGGTTAACTTAACCTTCCCCGCGCAAACCAATAACAGCAAGAGGGGACCTTGTTAGCCCTCCGCTGTGAACCAATAACAGCGACTTGTGTCTAAGAAAGCGAAACGTATACTGATTTATCCCTATATCCAATACTCCCTTTTGTGTAACCTACCCCAAATAGCCCGGCTGACCAGTCATGTGTCTTACCCGAAGTAGCCCGGTTAACTCCGATTTTTGTGTATCCGCCTGGCCGGTACACCAACCACAGATGGTACCAACCCGGCCGGTACACCGAACCAAGCTGGTACCAGTCCGGATGGTACATTGTACCCGGCCGGTTCGGCCGGATGGCCATCCATCCGAGCTCCCTGGCCGCTGGCGCTAGCACTTCCTTGGCAGCTTCTCATCCGATCCGGGTGCCTCCTTCATCCACTAGAACACTCATCCTCCTTCAGGCCCCCTTTCGCTCATACCTTCCAAACCAATCCGCCACCAATCCGCCCCACGGCCGTCTGACATCCGCGGTCGCTCCGTCTGCTTAGCCCGCTAGCCCAACTATCCACGCCTTCTGTCACGTTTGTCCGGCCTGATTCCAGGCCGGGCGCCGTCCGGCCACTCGTAGATGTGCTCGGCGACGGCTATCCGGCGCCTACGTCCTTGGTCCATATTTCGGCCAATCAGAATGCGCCCTCTGGAAAGTTTTTCACATTAATTCATTAGTGACTTTACCACACGTGGCTTAGATATATATTTATATATATCTAAGAGAGTATTTGATTAATTAAATAGTCTACTCTAAAGTTTATGTTGCTTAAACTATAAAGAAACAAATTACATTTGGTTCTAACCAATTGAACGCTTCCTCACTTGCAATTAAACAGTGTGTGCCTGTAACAGCTAGCCTGTTGCAGATGTTTTAGATCAAAGCACCCGAGAAGAATTCAGCATGCGTTCAGCGTCAACGCATGCTGGGCTCAGTCGAAGGGCTCAACAGCCTTTCGACTTTAACATGCCGCCGGTGCAGCAAAAAAAACTCTCGGACAGACGAAGATCACACTTTGTCCCGCGACCCCAAAACCCGCGCCAGAGCGCGGGCGGAGGAGGTCCAGAACCGATGGACCTATCGGTTGCAGTTGACTCGACTCCGAGGCAACCGAAGAACAAGAAGTTCCTTCGCTGCAATAGATGCGCGAAGATGGACCATTACGCCAATGAATGCATGGCGCCGCGGCCGGCGCCACGCAGTCAGAGGGCGCACTGGACAGCCCGCTGATAAGCGACATCAACAGGGGCAACCCACTGTTGATGCAAAAAACGTCAACAACCAGTAGGGGCGGGGCGCCCTACTGGACGGGTTATCTCACATGCCGACATCGGGCATGTGAGGATAATAGCCCCAGACGGGACTATGTCCTGTCAAAAAGTGTAGGGTGAAGGGAAACCTCTCATCACCCTGGAAGTTAAGCCGCATGTAAACGATGTCCCCATGCGCGCTCTGTTTGACACAGGAGCGTCAAACAATTTCGTTAGACCTGAGGTTCTAACGTCGTTGAATTTCGTGGAGATTGAATCTCCACGAAGTATGTTGTCAGTCCGGTTAGCAACAGGTGCAACCGTGACTATACCAAAGCGTGTGATTCGCACACGCTTTGAGTTAGACGAACTGTCGTTCGAGGACGAATACATCGTCCTCGATCTTGACGACAAGTTCGATGTCATCTTGGGCATCCCTTGGATGTCCAAGCATCAACCAACGATCGACTGGGTTAGCCTGTCGATCGACTGCGGCGGTCTCACAGGATCTGATCACCCTGTGAGTAACCCGGCTGTATCTAACGATATAACCGCAGAGTCAGACCGTCTGGTGGGTAGCAATGGCAACACCAGGTCTGATCGGACAATATCAGCGGATGGTACACCCGCTGATCAAAGTCCAGAGGGACTTCCACACGCAACGGAAGAGTCGTTGCGTGTCGGAATTGTGTGCAACACGGGTGACAAACACCCCTGTATTGAAGCAACCATGACCGATGACGGTCGTGGTGCAGAGAATTTAGTCACGGTGGGAAACACCCACCGTGAAGACGAAGATACCGACACGGATGTAAGCGACTTCCGTGTCGAAGATGAAGAACCCACGACTGAAAGCAGTCGTGAGTGCGAGAACACCATGGTAGACAGTGGTCACCATGTGGAGGATGCCTTGCGCACGAGTGTAACGATCACCGTGTCGCAGAACAGGCAACAGATCAGACGAGTGCGTCTGATCATGCGGTTGTGTCCGTCGAGACGATAAACGTCTTGACGCAGACAGAGAAAGGTTTAGCTACCCAGTCTCTAACACTCGACAACCCTCTGAACATAAGTTCGAAGGTAATTGCCCTTCCAGCCTTGAGCTGGAAGAAGTTCGTAAAGAACATGCGCGAAGATCAGATCGATCAGATCGGTGTCATCGTCGCAACAGACGATGTTGTGGATATTCGTGAACGAATATCCACTTTGCAAGTAAAAGACATTGGGAACGAAACCGTTCCCAATGAACAGACCAAAGTTCAGCGCTTTGAGACGCAGAGCTGGGAGTCGCTGAAGGCGACTTCCCCATACTATGAGGTACTTTGGGAATACGCTGACGTATTCCCAGAAAAAGTACCTTGTGAGCTCCCTAAAGATAAGGAAACATGGCACGAAGTACTGTGTCACGCGGCAATGGCCATTACCGCGTGACCAAGTTAAGGCGAACGACGAGTTCTTCGAAACTCGTCATAAGGCGGGACATGTGCGGGAGTCTACCTCACCGCACTGCACTCCCACCTTTTGCGTTAAGAAATCCACTGGTGGGTGGAGAATCGTTCATGCTTTCAACAAGCTGAACGCAGCCACGGTACCGGCGCAGACGCCGATACCGCGGAAAGATGTCATCATTGATGGCATGAGCGGGAACACCGTTTTCAGTGCTCTCGATTTGAGGGATGGTTTCTACCAAATCCTCTTGCGTGAGAAGGATATCCCTCTCACGGCAGTAAGCACTCCAAGCGGTATGCTTTGGGAGTGACTTATAATGCCGCAGGGGCTTCGAAATGCCCCTGCCACCTTCATTAGATGCGTCACGCATCTCGAGAATTCGCACCGAGCTACTTTGACGACGTGTTCATCCATAGTAAGGCTGAACATGGTAAGACTGATGTAGATGTTCATAAAGAACATCTACGTCAGGTGTTAGAGCTTGTGCGCAAGCACAAGCTCTATGCAAATTTGAAGAAGTGCACCTTTGGTGCACCTGAGATACCCGTTCTTGGCTGCTTTGTAGGCAAGAACGGAGTGCACCCTGATCCGGAAAAGATCAGGGTGATCGTTGAATGGCCTACGCCAAACAACGTCAAGGAACTCCGAAAGTTCCTTGGGTTGGCGACATACTTGCACAAATATTCGTGCAATTATGCCGGTTTAATTCGACCTCTTTCTCAATTACGTAAGAAAGATGTCGAATGGCACTGGTATACCCAGTGCCAAGATGCATTTGATGCAGTCAAGCGTAGCTTGACTGAATCTCCCGTCTTGGCGATAGCCGATAACGAGCGACCGTTTCACGTCGTTTGCGACGCGAGCGATTTCGCTACGGCTGCGCCTTGATGCAGCGCGATCACGATGATCGTGATCGCGTTATATTCTGGCGAGCTGAATTAATCCATTTTGCGATACATTCCTCAGCGGCTTTTGATAGAACAGTGCCTTCTCCACGTTGCCGTTGATTGCGATGGCTACCTTTTCCTGCTGCACAAACTTTCGAAATAGTTGTCCGTTGCGTAATCCATTTGTTAATCTGCTTGTGATTGCTGCGTGTTTGCTTTCGGTCGTACGGTGGGTAAAACTTAGCAATCGTGGCGTCAATGTCATTTCATGCATCCATAAATACAATAACATTCTGTTTATGGTTGTAGCTTACTGCTGTGCGTGCATACTTGATGGACCGCTT
>MIQA02024077.1:0-17963 GCA_001887855.2 Sclerospora graminicola
TTAACAAAATAAAGTGGATTGCGGCAATGAAAGAAGAAATAACGGCCCTCGAAGACAACAAGGTATGGAAGATCATCGAAAAGCCAAAGGACTGCACGCCACTACACACCAAGTGGGTTTTCAAGACTAAGACTGACCAAAATGGTGATATCGAGCGTTACAAGGCAAGATTAGTGGCATGCGGAAACGAACAGCGTTTCGGCATTGACTACACATTGACTTTCGCCGCCGTCATTGAAATGGGAACGGTGAAATTGATTCTCGGTTTGGCGTGCAAGTGGAAAGTTCCCGAGAAGCACGGGGACATACCCAACGCGTACGTGAAAGCTTACGAGGACGAACATGATATATACCTACATATTCCGAAAGGTATGGAGTTCAACGAGGGTATTTCAAGTCAACCAACCTCCTCAGAACAAGTTTTGAAACTGGAGAAAACATTGTATGGACTCAAGCAAGCAGGGAGACTTTGGAATCGATTACTACATGCAAAACTGGTTGAGCTAAAGTTTTCACAGTGCATGACGGATATGTGTCTTTACGTACGGTCAACGGATGATGATACGGTGATCGTGGGAGTGTATGTCGATGACCTATTGGTAACTGGAACTAAAGAAAGCTTGGTGGACGATTTTTTCGAAGATATGAAAGTCTTGGACATCAAAAATCTGGGCAAAGTATCAAAGTTTTTGGGAATGCGGGTATCTTACGATGAAAACTCAGGATACACACTAGATCAAGAGGTGATGATTGACGGAATACTCAAGGATTTCGATTTGGAAGACGCCAATCCAGTAAAGGTTCCCATAAACCAAGAATACGAAGATTTGAACCTCGGAGAAAGCGAAGTCTTACCAAAAGACGGAAAAGTTTCAATTAAATCTTTTCAATCGCTGGTTGGAAGCTTGTTATGGATCTGTCGGTGCACAAGACCCGACATATCTTTTGCAGTACACAAGGCGACTAGAAGAACTCATGCGCCAAAGCAAGTGGATTGGAATTTGGCTAAACGAATCGCAAAATATCTCAAGGGGTCAAAACATATGAAATTACATATGGGAACCTCAAAAAATGCAAACTCAAGCACAACCATAAAGGCCTACAGCGATTCTGATTACGCTGGATCGAAGAACGATCGGAAATCAACTACCGGAGGTGTCGTGCTAATGGACGGGATGGTTCTAAACTGGATTTGCAAGAAACAAGGTGGTGTTTCGCTGTCTACAATGGAAGCGGAATTTTATGCGGCTTCAAAAATTGAAGTGGAAATGTTGGGCTTCCGTGAATTAATTCAAGAAGTTGGATTAAAAGTCGAGCGTCCTATGGTGTTACTTATGGATAACCAAGCTGCAATCAAGATGATAAGCAGCATGGAAGGAAGCTCAAAGATGAAACATGTTGATATACGATTGAAGTATATTGTTTCAAAATTAAAGGACGGTGAAATCGAAGCTAGCTATGTTCCTACGCAAGATATGATGGCAGATTTGCTTACTAAAGCACTACCATATCCAAGACTAAACGAGTTACGCTCTGAAATTGGTTTGAAGTGATAGCCGATTTCGTTTCAAGAAGGAGTGTTAAAAAGTGAAGTTTTACGGTATATCGGTATTGTTAATTATTATGTTAGTTACATAATGGTTACTATTACGGTACTACTTTGGAGCACTTTTTTGAGAGATTTACGGTACTTTGCTATTTTTAAGTAAATTTGGGTGAAAAGTATTCGGACCATAACCGACTTTATTTCGAGGTAACATTAGTGTAGGTTTTAAAACTGCTTGCACGTGGTCTCGTGAAGTCTCGACACTTCGCATGCATATTGATTAGGTAGATACTTAATCACTTCTTAATACACTTTATATTAACTAAGTCCCTGTGTTCAATCTACGCGACAACGTCTAACTTGGCACCCACGTCGACTGTTATACCTTGACAAAGTAAGGTATAAGTTTCCACAAACAAGTGCAAGTATATTCAACATTATCGACTACGACTTGACTTAAGCTTAAGTTCCTACTGCAACATGGAAAAGGATACTTTTGAACATCTACAACCGCCGCTGGTTTGTGAGGGCTTAGTAGCAAAATCGAGACTGCGTGGAGATTAATGTGGAGCGATGATCCAAAGAGGCTAATACAAATGACACACAAGCTGGAAGGCAAGAAGCTCTGGCACAGGCGTATGGAACACCACGGAAGTTCTACCAGTGACCCCATGCGTATTTTTTATTAATTATTGCTCCAGAAGATACATAGGAAGCACGAATGATGGGATATCATGACATCAAACGAGATTTCAAAATTGCTAAAAACAGGGCTAGTAAAAAAATCATGCGTAGTTGTCTTTAAAATAATGTGGGTTCTACTGTTGGGTTTTGTCACTCGTTGTGTCCATGTCACTTTAGTGACTTCAATGTGTAAGTACTTAATAGTACTTAAGTAGTATAGTAATAGTACTACTAATAGTAACGCAGAGTTACTTGCTATTACTATGCACTTCTATAGTTTATTCTGTAGCACAGTGAAAGTATTACGTCGGTGGTGCCTGAATGCCCCGGGGACTCAAGGTGAGGTGGATAGCGCCCTGCGCTTCACCTGTGAGAATGTCAACTGACACCTCACCAGCACGCCCTATTTATATTAGTTAGACATGAATATAATATGCATATACAAATATCTAAATATATATATGTTAAGTTGAAGTTGTCTTTAACTTCATAACCGCCCTGCGGTAGACGCCCTGCGTCTGGGTGCTCTGCATCCCAATGTACATGTAAACACCGATCTCCGTTGGTGCAGTGGTTAAGGCCTTGCCCCCGGGACCGGGAGATTGCGGGTTCGAGTCCCACTAGGGACGAAAATCCAAAGTCGAACCAACTTGGTTGGTTGTAAGTATAATAAGACGCATTCAACCCAATGTATATGTAACCGCCCTGCGGTAGACGCCCTGCGTCTGGATGCATTGCATCATTGTATTCATAACCGCCCTGCGGTAGACGCCCTGTGTCGCACCTCCATAACCGCCCTGCGGTAGACGCCCTGCGTCTTGGGTGATTTCTTGTAGGTTTGTAACCATCCTGCAACTTGGTCGCTCATCCGGTATCCGGATATCTGACACTCCCCCTCGACCTGGTGACTGGAAGGTATCACATGTCGTAAGGTTTGTGCTTAACAGCTCTGAGTCCTACCCAGAGGATGGTGCCTGGGTCCCTGCCTCTGCCCGTCGCTTGAACGCGCACTGCACGTAAGTCTGTAGTTGCTCCTCCTTTAATTGCTTCAAGTAGGTTGCCTTGAAACTGGTCGTCTGCCTTGGCTCTGCGTGGCACGACGCTTAACATCGTTCGGAAACGCGTGAACTTTACACGCTCTAGTGCCTTGGTCAATTTATCTGCCACTTGATTGTTTGTCGGCTCATGTTCCGTCTTAAGCCTTTCTTCTTGTATCAATGTCCTCACGTAATGATACTTGTTCTCAATGTGCTTGACGTGATGATGTTTACTAGGCTTCTTTGTAAGGTATAGCCATGTTGTCGCAATATCTTCGGTGTTTGTGTCTTGACCTTTAACTCCTTGCATAAATTGTGTACCCACTGCAAGTCCCTTACACCTTCATGCATCGCATATTCCATGGTGCTTAGTGCATTGATTCCTTCTTTACGTGATCCATAGCCGATCACAGCTCCATCCATCATTGTAACGTAGCCGCTGATGCTTCTTCGATCTTCTTTATCGTTAGCATAGTCTGCATCCGTGTAGACAGTTAATTATACTGCTTCTACAGGTTCTTGTCGTATCACCATCAGCAATCCAAAGTCCTTGCTTCCTTGTAGGTATCTGAAAAGTCGTTTCGCTTGTGCATAATGTTCTGCCGTATGGTTGCTCAAATAATGTCCCAACCTTCTCACAGCATGCGCAATGTCCGCGATACCTTGTACTGCAGTGCTCCAACTGCCTCTCGGTATGGCTGTTCACGAGTATCTTCCTTATTAGTGACGATGTACGTCGCCGCTTCAGGTGTTGGCGCTGGGTTACACGTCGCCAGATGGAACCGCTTTAATATCTCCGTAATGTATGCTTCTTGACTGAAGAATATAGTCTTGGCATGTCGGCCTATCGTCACCTCGACACCCAATAGATACTTGACTGGTCCAAGCTCTACCAGTTCAAACACTTCCTTGAGTTGTGTCCTTACTTGATCACAATCAGCTTCATTTCCCATGAGCAATAGATCATCCACATATACAGTGAAAAGCATATCAATCTCCCCCTCTTGGAATCGGGCGTACAGGCCCCAGTCGCACTCGACTCGAACAAAGTGTAGACGTCGTAGTCGATCATGTAACTTGCAATTCCATACGTTAGGAGCTTGTTTTAATCCATAGAGAGCCTTGACTAACTTGCACACATAGTCTTGTTTGTTGTCTTCAAAGCCACTCGGCTGTTCCATGAGAACTTCTTCCTGTAAGTCTCCATGTAAGAAGGCTGTCTTCACATCATATTGTAGTACCACCCATCTTTGCTGTAGCGCAAAGTATAGTGCCGCTCGAATAGTGTCAAATCTGATCACTGGTGCATATGTCTCGTAATAATTTATGCCGTAGACTTGCTTGAATCCATGCACCACTAGCCGTGCTTTAAACCGTTTCACGTAGCCCTGCTCGTCCTTCTTAAGTGCATATACCCATCGATTCGTGATAACATTGTGGTCCTTGCGCTTCGTCCTTCCCGGTACTAATATCCATACATCATGTTTCTTCAATGATGCCATCTCTTCATGCATAGCAGCTAGCCAGTAGTCTGCGTACTGCTCATCAGCAATAGCCTGCTGGTAGGTCTGTGGTACCTTGATATCATCTGCAAGAAGCTTGTCTTTTGGCTGTGTCACGTAGCCCTCATATGCGCCCTGCGCTAGCTTCTGCTTCCTTGCCTTCTTGGATACCACATGATACACTTGCACATAGTCCTTGTACTTCGAATTAGGCCTCTTTTTTCTTGTAGGTCGTATGTCTTGTACATACTTCGTTGTAGAGTACAACTCCCCCTGACCTTCGATGTACACTTCAACCGGTTCTAGGTTGGTATCCTGTCTTGTTGCCACTGGATTGTCTTCGGCAAACTCAAGACTTCTCATGCCTTTCCACATTTTTACGAACGGAGGTTCAGATGGCAGCTGTCTAGCTTCATCACCATAGGCATTGTCAAGAAGTATCTCCATGTACTTCGACTGTATTGTATAATCTTCTTTGAATCGTATGTTGTCTTGTCTTGCTGTTCCAACAGCACCCGTTCTGATATCCATGAACTTGTACCCTTTTGTACTTGATGAGTATCCCAGCAGGATCCCTGTCCTTGTCCTGGTTCTCAGCTTCTCTTTTTGTTTTCGTCTTCCATCCGGTATGTAGACGAACACCACGCAGCCCCATGTCCTTAGATGTGATACATCTGGGCGTTCTTCATACAATAGCTCATGTGGTGTGTGATCTCCAATTGTCTTCGATACTGTGACATTCCATGTATCCACTACATGCAGTAGGCACTCACCCCATAGGGTATAGGGAAGTTGTGTAGCTTCTAGAAGAGTCCTAATCGTCGTTACGATGACACCATTCCATCGCTCTGCCACACCATTTTCTTGTGGGCTGTATCCGTTTGTGCTCTGTGTCTTGATCCCTCTTTGACAGCAATACTTTTGTAGATCGGAATAAATTAGCTCTGTCCCTTGATCAGCAAACAGTTCTTGTACAACTCTTCTTTTGTATTTGAACTCTGTGTCCAACCTTGTAACTAGCTTCTTGATGTTGTTTACTGCACTTGACTTCTTGTCTAGTAGGAACGTCCACTTGTAACGTGAGTATTCATCCACAATAAGCAGGAAATATCTGCTTCCACATATTGCACTCTTCTCTTCAATTGTATCCACATCCATGTGTAGCCGTTGTAGTGGTCTTTCGGCCTTCTTAGTTTTGGATGGATAATGCATTTGTCTTGTTTTCGACACTTCACACGGAACACAAGCATAGTGGTTCAACTCCTTATTGATCTTAATGCCTTGCACCAAGTTATCTCTTTCCATCTTACGAAGTAGCTCCATCCCCACATGGTTGTAACGACGATGCCACGTCTCCATGTTAGCCTCTGCCTTCCTTGCTTTCTTGCTTGTACTCTTAGTTTCTTCAATGGTTGTCGTAACGCCATACGTCCCCATTGGTATACAGGCAGGATGAGGGGAGAACATGCGGTAGATACCCGCCATCTTCATGAATCTTATCTTGAATGCCACGGAGTCCCTGCTCCGTTCTCTCTTCAAGCAGCATACCCTCTGGTTGCGCGAGATTAGCATTCGAAAGCCTCGCTCTTGCATTAGGTCCAGCGATATCAAGTTGACTCGTGCCCCTGGCACATACCATACGTTCTGCAAAATGCATCGTTTCCATGTGTTGCCATCTTGCATCATGATCACCACGCTTCCTTTCTGTTTTACGGTGACATGCGAACCGTTCATCATCACTAGCTGTCTTCCTTCAACCTCTTGAAGGTGCGTAAAACAATCACGTACGCCACATAGATGTACGTGGCTTCCACAGTCTAGCTTCCACTCGATGATGTCTTTTGGTGTTTCTTCCACATCGGTCGTAACCATGAGTACAAAGTCTTGTTGTCTTCCATGGTTTGACTGGCTGTTACCTCGTCCTTCTTGTCTTGGACGACTATTGGCGCGTGGTTCATATCTTGAATGGTTGTTGCCACGACCTTCATTTCTTTGTCGACCATTACCACGACCACCTCTGTGGTTTATGCCACGGCTTCGACTTATAGTTCTGCTTCTAAAACGTGAGCGCCCTCTTTGTCCTTGCGCTTCAACACGTCTTCCATTAGTGCAGTCGCGTGCCCAGTGTCCCGTTCATTGCATACGCGGCAGTAGCTTCGCCTTATCGCTTCCTCAATATTTCGATGAGTACTTGTACTTCTCATGCTTGGTCCATGGCCTGCCCTGCGTGCCTCGACGTTGTTTACTTGTAGTGCGACCCCGCGCGCTCCATCACGTCGTTGACCAGTGTAGTCGTGCATCCTTTCTGCTTGAAATAGTCGATTTCTAGCTTGAGCCAGCGTTAATTCTGCGCCAGGATTCAGCGCCTTCATTTTTGAGTACTCGTTACCCAATTCAGGATACACACTCGCTGCTCTTGTAAGTAGTATTTCACCAAACTTTTCATCCGATATTGGGCCACCAGCTTTCTCTAGTTCCACTGCAAGCTTCACCATGTCGTTGATATAATCTTCCATACGTTGGATGTTCCGCAACTCCGTACTCAGCATCTCTTGTAGAACGTCAAGCTTGTTTCGCAGCGGCATCCCATCCACTTCTGCTAGTATCGCACTGTACAGCAAATACGCCTGTCCTGTTTCGATCGCATTGTTCGGCCTTAATGCGAGATTCGCGCTTAGTGAGTCCACAAGAAACAAATGCGCCTTCTTCTTGGGTATGTCCCAGCATCGCTCAGCATTATTGTTTCGCATGTCTTCAAATCTCTCGCGGCCTTCCACAAGCGCTAACATCCCTTGCGCGGCAAACTTCGCCCTTATCTTAAGCTTCCAGATAGCGCAATCATCGGCTCCCGTCAATTCTGGTACGCGAATATCACGGCTTGTTGATCCGTACAAATTAGAGTATACCTGTATAGTAACATGTGTACTTACCTCGTATACTTCTCCTGTATACATAGTCATATACTAGTATGTGGCTGATTGACATCGTCAACTGAACCGGCACAAGCATGCCGACACAACTACGCGATCCGCTTTCCTACTCGCTGGGGACAGGTAAACACCGCAGCTTCTCCTCTAGCGAAAATGCAAATGGTGTGGAGGATCCCGCGCATGACGATGGAAGTGTAGGCAACGAACCAATGCTGGCGCCGGGGCCTGAGCAGCTTTTGTTTGCTACGTGGGACGATTGCGACGAGTTCATTGAAAGTTATTTCACCACCACGAAGCAGGTGAGATGATATCCTCCTGCCCGTACACGTACTCATTTACTGATAAATCGTACCTTGGTAATGACGCAGCCGATGCGGATCCGCTCATCCGTATCAGTGGAGGCACACAACGCGGACACATTGGCCAAGAAGCGAAAAAGGGAGGGGAAAGAGCTAATTGTCCAGATGATGCTAGCGGGCCGATGCGACGACCGGGTCGGGAAGTTGTCCTTATACCCGCCGAGTGGGGAACATATAATCGACTGTACGAATGCACACATGCAGGCGAGTACGTGTCGAGTGGAAATGGCGTCCGAAAACGAGTAAAAAATCAATCGAATCGTTGCACTGCCTCGGTAAGCTTTCTCTTACACGTTGGCATGTCTTCCATATTTATGCGACGTCCTGTTACATCCTCTCACACTTAACCACATCCTCTGTATGGACCTTTTTGTTTTCGGTAGATGAGCTGTTGTGTAAAGCGAGACAAAAAAAGGATATTTTGTGGGCATGTCACAAAGTTCGACGTTCAACATTCTCACCAACTCAACCTTGGATGCTTCCAGTCGTATCCGAGGAACCGTTTACAGCTGGATGGTCAGGCATTGCGAGATTGTGATCTTCTACGGCGATACGGTGACCCAAAGCAGCAAATCCACCGCCTCATAATGGACACGACAACATCAGCTCCTCGAGACTATGATGCCTGCAACCTGGTATGGCGAATGCGCCAAAGTGAGACAACTGGTTCAAGCCTTGCGCTGAGAATTCAGCGTTGGGTGGATGATTTCACGGCAAAGCGCGGCAATATTGCAAGTGTATTTCATCATGAAAAAAGGTACGCGATTCTAAGGATACGGACAGATTGTTACGCTGTGACTATTTTTTTAAGTACAGGTGGGTACCGCCATAATCTTCCAGACGCTACACATGCGCCTCATGGCTGCGCGATACGCTGAAATTGTGATGGTCGATGCCACTCACAACACGAACGCAGAAGATTACAAACTGCTATCTTTCATGGTGGTCGATGCGTTCGGTGAAAGTCAGTTTGTGCAGCATGCGTTTATTCAGAACAAGCGTAAGGAGACGCTAAAGACGGTCGTTCAGCGGTTCGTGCGAGTCAATCCTGTAGTAAAGAACACAAAATGTTTTATGGTAGATAAAAACTCCACGGAGATCAACGTTCTTTGGAGTGAGTTCCCTGACGCCCAGGTACTCCTATGTCAATTCCATGCTGTGAAGTATCTCCGCAAAGTCGTCGGAAAGTACGATCTGTCCACGTTCCAGAAGTCGCGACTTCAAGACGCGCTCGGACTCATTGTATACGCAAGAAGCGAGACAGAGTATACCAGAACTTTGTCGTACATACGGACGCATGTGAATCCACACCCCGAAGGTAAGAAACGTCGTGGTACATCCCTATACTTCTATGCTCATATATTGTTCTCAATTTTAGATGAGCAAACTGAGACCGAAAAACGAGTCGACGAAGAAATAACTACTTCACTCAGAGATTGAGAGATCGATCGTCGAAAACGTACACAAGAGTTCTGACCCAAGCGTTTTTTACACATACTTTCTCCGAAATTGGCACATGTGTCGACATATGTGGGCGTGATAACGTCGAAACCATTGGAGTCACCACCAACAATAGGATCGAAGCAACTTGGCGACATGTGAAGAGTCTTCTGAAACGATCCGATCACCTTGACGCGACACTGCAAAACGTCGATCAAAGAAAACTCAATTTGAATAGAAATTCCATAGCCCGGACAATTGTCTTTGAGTATGATGACAGCATGAATGAATTTTCAAATGTGGTCACCGATTACGCAGCGGAGATCGTCTTCCCTGAGTACAAGTTTGCAATGCGTGCTGTATATGACAACAAGCTCGCCGATAGTATCTTTATCGTACAATCGACGCTATACCAACCGGAAGGGGTGTGCCTTTCGTATAAAATCGATAAGGCCTCGTGGAAGTGCTCGTGCATGTTTATGACGACAATGCTTCTGCCTTGTCGCCACGTGATCAGTGTGCGCAAGAACGAAGGATTTGGATGTGTGTTTCCACCAAGTCGACTTCTCGCGAAAAGATGGCTTTTCCGTGGCTGCACTACTAATCCAGATGAGATTCCTTCCAATATTCCCAGTTTAGAAATTATACAGACCGTACCCCGATATGGAGGATTGCACCTCAGTCGCAACCAGAAATTTACCATCGTGAGAGAGCTCACGGATCGGATGAGCAGTGTCGTCGCAAATCTCAATATGCCCCAGTTTCAAGTCGCAATAGAGACAATCGAAAAGATGAGGAAATTAATGATGTTGCGTGAAATGGACAAGTTGGAATCCACTCTAGACGTCAACGGTTGCGGACAAAAAAACGTATACAATGCTACGCCTGAAAATGATACATCCCCAGGCAACAACGACATATCCCGGGATAGCCTCAACCATGATGATGAGACCGACGACAATGGACACGATCATGAAGTCGATCATGATCATGACGGTGAAGGAGCCTCATCATATTATCACGGTACAGCATTCAACATCGAGTCCACGTCTAACGACGTCCAGTCTATCGACGTCCCGTCTACTACTAGTTATAATAACGTAGACGTTGCAACCTTACATGCGCACGTGTACGCTGTAGAAAGCGATAGAAATGTTGCAGAGGATGAACCAGTCGTGGATAGTCGTGATTCCGAAGAGGATCAAGACCCTCCTTTCACCATACATGAGGCTATAAGTCGCGGATCAAGTCAAAAACAGAAACGCCAGAAACAAGCCAAACGATATGCAGCGACACGGCATGCTGTAGATCTTCATAACCGAGGTGTGTCGTTTGCGCCATATGTCTTGATCGAGAACGATCCGGTTGTTTCTGTGACAAAGGTAGTAGAGGTGACGTCGCTATTGAAAATTGACCCAGTAATTGCGGCGCATCCATGGAAGCCAAAAGGAAGCCGACTGCACAACGCTTGACGAAGAATCTGAAAGTCCATTCCAATTTTCACCTATTTTACGTCCTTCCATTGGAAACCTGTAAGCTTGCACGCGAGGCTGTGGTGAATCTCCAAGGTGCAAACCCAGGTACAAGAGAAGCCGAGATTGTCGTGAAGGTTCCAGAAAAAGATGCTTCCTTACTTCGACGCTAAACAGCATGTATCGATGGCATGACATGTCGCGCTTCGCGGCGAAGTACCGGACGGCTTTTCGATGGTTTTGCGAAGTCGCTGGAATGTATTTCGAAGAGGAATGGCTACAAACACAAAGTCCGAAGTCCGTTCAAAAGTACTTGGCCGCACTCGAGTTCAAAGATCGAAATACTTGATTTTATGGCTCGACACGGATTTCAGACGCTGTACTAGACATTGCTTTGACGGGGTTATTCAGCGAAGGTAATGTGTCCTGGAGGTTTATCACTGCCAAAGAAGGCATACATCGGAAACATCGAAATCGGTCGGAAAAGCGAAAGGGTACAGATCGACTCCACGAGCGCGACAAGCTTGTGGGCATCAAGGATATTGCGGAATGGTCCGAAGGCCATAGAGACAAACGGTGGCTGATTCTTCCTACTTTTTTCACCCGGCTTGAGCATTGGACAGTTGTCTGCATCGACGAGGTAACCAAAACCGTGCTTTACTTTGATCCATCGGGGCTAAAGAAGCTTGAACTCGAAGTGGTCGTAAAGGAGGACCTCTGGGGTGTTTTAAGGGATGGCTTCAGAGTCAGGTACGCGCAGCCGTTTATGCAGAATGACAACTACAACTGCGGTGTGTTCGTACTAGTATTTGCCGAGAAATTAATCCACCAGCGAAGCTTCCCTCATGTTGATAGATCTATGCTTCAGTACCTCCGTTATAGATACATTTGTATTGGCCTCTAACAGATAAAGAGAAAAGTCTTTCATTCGCGTCTTACATCAACGTAACTAATCAATGAGCGAACCAAACAAATAGACCACTTGTCTGTCATCTCTACTCCAGAGCAAAAATTGCAACTCCAATTCATCCACGTGAAAAGGAAAGAGCCACACGATTTCATATCGCAAAACCATTATTTTCTTTATTAGCCACATACCAAATTGATGTCTTGAAGTAATGGGAGGGTGTATATGTAATGCCACACATACATACATATCCACCCTCCAATTGCCGCTTGCTAGTCTTTTCGGATCATCCACCCGCTGCGTGTAACTTTAATTTGTGTCGTGAATGCTTGACCCGAATCCCAAATGGGGCAAATAATCCAAACCAATCTCGTTCTCGTTCCACCAGCTCCTATCCGACCCTCACAAAACAAGCAACCGATCGGTTCTTTGCTTTAGTCATCCCTCGAGTCAATCACCATCCAGATAATGCAATCATTGTACTTATGTGAGAGGCTTCATTTCGCTTGCCATCGTATTCAAGCGTAAAGCCGAAGATCGCGTGACAATGTTTGCTCATGGCCAAATTAATCCAAGTGGACGCTTGCCGCCAATGTTGGGCGATAATTGTATCGCTGAATGGTTGACGTCCATGACCAACTCGATCCAAAGTGGCCAATCGAAGAATTTGTCTCTGTTGCTTGCGGATCAGCGGCAGACTAGAATAGATCAATTGAAATCGCAAAAACGTTGTGAAGTTTGCGCTCGATCGCTTTTCTTTTGGGATGCACCGCGAAAGAGTCGTGGATGTTGGATGTTGGAAGCCTTGTTGCTGTATATGTCGCGTGACGAAACCAATCTTTTGCGCGCATTACCATCCGAATGGCGTGGGTGGAACGGGGGTGTCCGTGCACCGAGACCTTTTGTTTGGCGTGTGTCTGTGCAGTGATTCCATTCGGCGCGACTATTAACGCTCGTCTACTCAAGCGATTAGCGAAAAAGCACAAGCGAACACCCACTTATTTCCGTCCGACCATGACTGCGTCTTCAATCACAGACGGTCCAATTCATGACCTCCAAATCCAGTCCAAAGCGGCATCCGAGCATGAAGAAATCTTGCTCGCAGCTGCAGAAATGTCTTCTATTTCAGGGCTATCGTCGCGCGAACCGGAAAAGCACCAGCAATACCGATTAGGTATTACTTGTTGGCCAGAAAACGCCCAAACTTGCAATCACCGAAAATTGCGGGCCAACAAGAAGAGGACGCGGATGAAGCGGCAGATTTGGACGCCACAAGTATCTTGCTGGAAGTATTGGAGCATTATCAGGTCCAGCGAGGAGATGCAGCGTCTGTCGTCTCGGGAATGTCGTCTTCGAATGCCGGAACGTCTCTTCGTTCGTTCACGTCCGCGGACTTGGGCTCGAGTCCGAATAACCTTTTAAACTCGATGCAGCTTGGACGCTTTCCATCTTGACATAGCCTGCTGGCTCATAATCAAAGTTCGCAGCTACGGACGTTTTGGAAACCAATAAACTTGTTTCTGATCGCACTCACATGTTTCTTCGCATTGAATCACCCATTCCTGTGGTTACGATCAGACACTTCGAGCCCTTTCCTCTCGATTGGCTTCGACCAAGCAAAGAAGGAGCAAATGACAACTACGATGGTATAGAAAGCGAAGTGGAATCGTCCAATCTGCACTGTTGTGACTGCGGCGACGTTTTGGGGGCGAGTCAGCAGCCCGAACATGGCTTTTACAACAGTTTGTCGACGCGTCTCGTCTGACCTGCCTGCTTAACACGTGAAGAGTAGCAAAGTCATGGCAATTTAAATGATCTGCACACACCTGGCTACGTTGTATTTGGTCATGACGGATTCCTAGCGACGCCACTTACCACCGAATTGGCTTTCAGTGCTTGGAAACTTGCAGTTTCGACGGCTTTTGCATCCTCCTGCATTGCTTCCACGTCGTCACTTTTCTCGAGCCACAGAATTGTTTTATCTGACGCTCAAGTATCTTCACTTTGGTCTGCATCGCGACGTTGTCCCGATGGTTGACCATGATGAAGGAAATCCACGATCTCCAAGCGCTTTGTGCGTGTGACGAGGAGTAATTGGCATTTGAACGACAGCGTCGACGTCGTTCCAAGCGAGAAAAGGATGACTACGACGCATCGTCGTCGTCGTCCTTTTCCTTGCAGCTTTCAGCTGATTACAAAGCGAGTAAAGCGCGTTTACACGAGATGCGCGTGTACTGTCCCAGATGGAGCTGCACTTGCTTTCATGCGAGCAGATTGTCGAGTGGGTCGTCTTTTACGCCCGGTCGTGTCGATGGCTCCTTCATTTTACGTCAGCGTCTTGTGATCCATATACGGCCCCAGTCGCAAAGCCGGCGTCCATCTTTTGGGCCTTTCCCGAGCTTTTTTTCGTAGATTTGTGTAAGGTCGTGACTTGCTTGAGCCTTGAGGGCGTTGTCTATCACGCGTTTGTGAATCAAGTGAACAAGAGCAAGGCTCACGCAGTCGAACCAATTGATGAACTCGTCGAGCCGCTGCTCGTGCTGCACACACAGATTGTAATCGCTCCTACAGTGGGCAAGAACCCGCATTTACGTGTCGAAGCGCTACGGGCCTTGATGATACTCGTGACGTTTGTGTCTCAAGGCCTCCAAGCGGGTCTTCGACGGCTCACGTCCTGTTTGAACGTCACGAGCTGGTTTGTGCCTGCCTCTTGCAATTTCACGCCGACATGGATCGCTACAATGTTTGTAACAATGGGTTGGCCTTTCCATGTGCCGTCCGAAGTCCATGAGTTAGCATGGCTCAATCATTACAGTACATTCCGGCTGCTACAGCATGAGCAGCTTTGCTTACTGCCTGCCAGAGCTCTTCATGCAGTTTTTGTTTACCCTTGCGACGTTTTTTGTCACCACGAATGCTAGCACCAGCGCACGATGCGGCTTCACCTGCACTTCCTTGTGGCTCTCGTCGATGAGGCAACTGCTATACCACTTAAGCTTGTCCAGGAACTGGTTGAGCTCCTAGTTTCGCAACCGAGAATCCCGACAGATGATTGTCCAGTAGCTGGTTGGGTTTCAGAAAAATGGGGCACGTCGGCGCCATGTGAACAGTTTTATTCTGTAGCTGACAATGGTTAGACTGTACTGCTTATAGGTTCTGGTGTATACCGTAAAAGTCGGATCCAGTGGGACACTTTTTTCGTCGTAATCAAGTCAAATAAAATTGTTTGAGGTTTTTTGGGGTTATTGGGGTCCCCGTGACTTCCGGCCTGTACGTTCTTGTGTGGAGAGTACAGTAATTCGGTAATAAACCTCGGCAGATTTTGACATGTGGATGGGGTGTCAACATTACAGATTGGTGGTGTCCCACTCGATCCGTATGTCCCACTGGATCCGACTTTTACGGTACTTTTACGTATACCATGTGGAAATCTGAGGAAACCGACTCTCTAAACTGGATGTCGCGTGAAGTTTCGGGATGTACCGCAATGAGAAATTTCGCACAGCGTTCGTTATCTTTACCTTCAGATTTTACCTGTTATAATACATTTTTTGGTTGGAGAATATAGAATGATAAAGGTTCCGTACTAAAGATTGATGCCCGTGTGAAGAATGAGTCTTTATCATCAAAGGCGAGTACCGTGGCAACCAACGTTTTGTCATCGACGGTACTCGAGAAAGCGTCCCTTCTCTTTGTTTTTCTAACTTGTCACTAAACACTTATCCTGAATCTTTAAATCACTTGCGTATTTCCGCCGGGGCATCATTTCTTGTTTCGGGGAAAGAGCAGCAACAACTACTGAGGGACTATCATTAGATGGTACGTCGCACGGCTGCGTGGTATGAGTAGATATGAACTTAAAGATGATAATGGGCTCATTGATCGAATCGTGGCGGTGTTGGATAGACTTCGCCTTGATGGCCTGTTGCTCGGGAGCTCTTGTACTGAATCTATTACTGAGAATCTACTGCCACTTATGGATCTGCTACGTCATGTGATGTGGAATTTGCTGAATCTATTGAATTTTTCGAGCTGGACTTGTAAAAAATCGGCTGTCCACATCTGTCGCAGCGTTTACTGGGTAATTCGCGCATTTCTTTTTGTGATTATGACGAACTCATAGTAGATTTTATTCAACGTGTGATTATAAATGCATATGAGCTCGTCGTTGAAGCTAAAACAAGTTGATTCAATATGTCGCTCATATCACTCGTGAATTCTGCGTCTGGGACGAGAAAAAAACCAGCCCTAGTACCCAAAACGATGTGGAAGTTTATAAAGAAGGTGATTTGTTTGTCTACTGGAATGAGAAAGCGCGAGTTTGTCCTTCCTCGTCGGCGTTTTCACGGTCAGCTGCATCTGAGCAAACGTTGTGGACAATTACTGTTTTTTGTTTGATTTGGAGCACCAACAGAGACAACGGAAATGATTGGGGGGGAACCTCTTCCAACAAATCGAAAGATAGCGATAAGTCCATGGCATTATGACACACTTTGTTCATGGTACATTGCTTATTTGACCAAAACCAGCCCCAGATTACTGCCTCAAACGAATAAACCAGATACTACCAAGTGTTGTGAGCCAGGAACCGCTTCCCATGCATGCTGAGCCTCTTTTACATTCTACATTTACTCTGTTAATAGTAGCTAATAGTTAAGACTAATTAGACTACATTTTACTATTTCTTTGTTCATGGCTCCCGTAGTCTTTATCATCAAAAGGGAGTACCGTAACTAACCAACTTTAATCTAATCGGAGACTAGAAAAGGAACGAATAGTACTTCTCTTTGTATGTCTTCTGCGTCCTATAGCGTTCCAGAGGTGGGGATTTGAGTGCGAAATCCATCGTATAAGTCGCGAACTATTTTATAAAAACTGGGAATGCTAACATGGATATATGATATTTCTTCTAACAGAATCAAACGGCCCCTGGTATCGAACCAAGGATTCAGGTCATGGAGACTAGAGACGACAATAGGGCTCATTGCTAGCATTGTGTTCGAATAAGCACCTCCCGTGAAAAAGCTGCAGCAGCTGGCGAGGCACTACAATCCCGGCTACCTCATCACATGTTGCGAAGCCTATTGCATCGGATACTGTATGCCTTATACATCACTTTGAAACTATCTCAGTCAGGTCAGGCGTGTCCAATAAGTAAAGTAAAGATTTGATTGACTGTTGCACTTGCGACGCTGCACCGGCAATTAATAGAATTGAACCAACTCTCTCCACAGACTCACCGTTTATTGAGGCCCCACCCACCATGTTAAAGATTCGCCAAAACCACATACCCGTTTAAAGCCTTCGTTGCATTTCTCCTAAAAAAATATTTTATTGTAATTGATCCTTACTGCGAAATCTGTTTATACCAATTTTTTATCTTTATCATCAGCGGCAGAATGATACACTCCTGGCCAAAAATAAAGTACCCCCCATTTTTTAACACGTTTTGCTGTATATCTCGGCGAATATTAGGAGTTAAGAGCTGCTGTTTGGATATAATAGATCTTTTATATTACTGAATAGGGGGTATGTGTAATTAACCTGGTTTTTGCAGTTTGTAGGGGGTCTCCCATACAAAAGACAAAATCGGGTACGTGGCCAAAATAAAAGACACCCTCACCCATACAAAAATCAATATTAAATGTGTACTTTTTATTCAATAATGAGTCTTGTTCCCACGCAACTCGATGACTTCAATGCATCGTTTAGGCATTGAGTTAACGAGAGTGCGCAAAGTGTCTAATTCGATGGCGGCCCACTCATACAAAATAGATGAAGTGAGTTCGCTGACACTGTAGTACTGCTTACCGTTAGCGTACACTCTTGCTGCTAGAATTGACCACAGGTTTTCGATCGGATTCAAATCGGGCGAGCGCGCTGGCCATTTCATCACCTTCACTTGGTGCTCTTCAAAAAATTCCGCTGTGAACACCGACGTGTGGATCGATGCGTTGTCCTGTTGGAACGTGTAGTCGATCCCATAGTGCAAATGAGCAAACAGAAGCAAGAATTCCGATAGTGTATAGACATATTGCTCAGATGCCTGCCTCCCAGCGAGCACGGCCATCTCAGACTTGCCCTTT
>MIQA02024078.1:0-19047 GCA_001887855.2 Sclerospora graminicola
GACCAACTTTTTGTGATCGACTGTAAAAAAAAAAAAAAATCTTTGTTTGTCTAAATGAAACGGACATATCAGTAAACATCCCATATTATTTAGCTGATTCTTAAATCACTTGCGTTTTTCCGCGGGCCGAAATGTGGACGGGTGTATACAGCATTTCCTAATTTGCAACTTCAACCACAGTTGGGTTGACCATTCAAGGAGCTATAAGTACGATTAGTATATCTAAATCAGCTGGTGTCCCCTTCATGGAGAATGATCCAGGGCCTAGTCCTGGGCAATCATCGAAAGGGGGACAACGACAAGAAGGGGAGATAACCCCGGACAATGTCGACGAGTCCCTTCCATCTGGAAGAGACGACTTTGTCCCGGCAACTCAAGAGTCAGATACGGATGACCAACCAGAAGCGGAACCGGTAATTCATACTGATATACCGGTTTTAACCTCCCCCTCATTTGATCTGGGGTCCACAGCGGCCAAAACAAATACGGAAATAAACGAGGCGACCATAAGGATCATTCCTCCTGCGGGTGACACGTTGCACTTCTCACCCTGGGGGCGCAACGAAAGCGCCCTCGCAGGAACCGCAAGCACAAAGTTCTACAGGAACAGACAGGGGGATCTCTGATCCAGGAGAACAAACGGCGGCACCCCCTCCAGAGTTGCTATCAAATGCCGCGCTTACAGTGGGCCTAAGGCAAATGAATAATACGTTTCCCAGAGTACAAGCGTGGTTAGACATCACACAAAAATTATTCTCGGTGATTTTCATAAAAACAACGGGTCCACTATCACTGTGGTAAAGCGATGTAAAAAAATCAGACAAGTACTGTCATTACGCCCAGTCCCAGATGTGGTGGAGCCGATTTCCAAATCCATGACCGAAGTCATGGGCGGAATCCGGATACCCACTGGCCCGGACGACCAACTATCGGAGGGGGTACTCCGTCGATCCTGATCAGCATCAGAATCAGATGAATCACCACTGTGGTGACTGATATGATCCTCCCGGTCATCTGGCCGGTCTTCATGCTCGTCAGGATCTATGTTTAACTTCATCTGACCTTGTGTACCCGTCGTTCGGGGGTGGTTACACTCACTCAGGTGGACTCAGTGACGAAAACGATGATCTTGATCAGTTCGGAGGGAATAACCTTCTCGAGACAGGGGTGCCCTCGGGTGGAAATCTTCACCGGAGAACGGGTTGGGGTCGACACTTATTCAGTATCTAGGCACTGATCAGGAAAGTTCGTCTGATCAGGCCAGCCAATGAGAGAGAGATATAACGAAACCAAGAAAACGCGATCAATCCACGATCTTCCACAGTAATCCACAAACGTTATCGTTATCTCCACAAAACCTTTACCAATATTATTAACGTGTTCCAAACACGTGCGCGTTGCGGGTGAGGTTCGATCACCTAAAACAAACCCGTCGGGGGTCTTCCGGTAAGCCAAAATGCGTCTAGGCGCGTCTTAACCGGGAATTAGTTGAGCAAGAGGGGACTAATCAACCCTGTGCTCCCAATGACCGCAACACGTGGCGGAGCGACTCTTTGCTTTAGGGGGAAAATCAAAACCTGTTATTATATATGCAATGTCCTATACCTGTGTACCGTACATCAACTCATGTCTGACTTATACTTCGAACCTATTTACTTCGTCGCACGGTTGCGTACACCCTCTTGCCCATCCTGGCTGCACCTTCAAGCTGATCTGTACCGCTTCTGCCCTGATCACGACCCGACTCTTCAAAAGATCTTCGACCCATCCTGATCTTCAACAAACGACCTCGAAAACACTTGAGACCTGCTCTTCAGCACTTGTTCACTTCGTATATAGTCTGACCAGACCGAGAACTTACTTGCCCTTGCATCTCAACGCTGATCAGAGGCTGATCAGCCCTGATCACGATCGCCATAGTGATCGACCGAGTGATCAGGTGGTGATCAGGCTGATCAGCCCTTGATCACCTCGGGAACGCTCTGGGTCATCATGATCACGACTCAATTCATCTTCTAAGTCACACTTCCGATCTTTATACCCCGTCAGGACAACCATACAACACCGATCTCGGCTGATCAGGCCTGATCAGGCCTTGCCACGTCATCTTCGGACAACCAAAGGCTCTCGTCACTCACACAACCTGTCACTCCACATGCCCGATCTTCATTCCTCATCTGATCTTCATTGCTCGGGCATGACAGGCCGATCAGGCCGTAACTTCGTATCATGGTCAACTTCAACCACTATACCATTCAGAGATCGGCTGGTCACCTGCCCTTGATACGTCATGTCAACAGTCACTCTTTTCTTTTTTCATCCACGGGAACTCCACTTAGTAACTGTAATAACGATCCTGATCGTGATCTCCATCGTTCCATCAGTGTCTGGGACTGGGCTTAACGACCATACTTGGCTGATTTCTTCACATCGTGAATATCCGTTGTCCGCCACCTTTTCCTCTTAACTGTGATCAACCTTTTCCCACCCATCAACCGTCATATGTTGATGGGTGTTCTATCGTCACCAATCAACGGCCATGGGTGGTGTACTTCAGTCCCAATATTTTCCGATCGCTTTACCACAGCACTGTCCACGGCACCTCGTGTAATAGTGAATGCGAGTCGAATACCACTCTTCGGATGTTCTCCCGATCGGCTTTATCCTCCGTTAAGTCGCGGTTCATCCAGTACATTCCATCCTGTTCGCAATGAAACTCTCGTCCTGGCTCTGGGCAAGTTCCTGCAAATATCCCGGGCTTCTCCCGTCTCCACTTGACTTTAGCAAGAATGCCGTCATGGCTAATTAGCGAGATAGGTGGCGGTCGTCCTATGAACTCTCCAATGCCCAGTCTGGGCGAGCATAGAACAATAACGGCTAGCCATCTTAAGGCTTTCGCCCTAGTGTGGCCCCTGTTTTCCTCCCCCTGCACAATCCACTTAAACTTGTTTTTGCTTGTCCGTTTAATCTGCAGTACTTGTATACTCAGCCGCGGAATACGGCCGTACTTAATCCCGGGAACTGCATAGCCTGAGCTCTCTCGAATTCACGGGTTCTCAGCCCGCATATACGTGCCCCAGAATGCCTGTATATGCTTCGGCATGTGGTGATGTCATTCGCAAGCATCAATATCCACTTCCAATGTGACTTCCTGCCCTCGTCTGACCGCTTGACTCGGACTTTGTACCTGTGTTTCGCACGTGGTTAATATCAAAGGCATCCACTGTTGTACGTACCTTTCTATTGCTTGAAGTTCTTGTCGGTTCGGGCCTAAGACTTGTCGAAGTTGTTTCTTAATCCACTGCATTGTTGACTAGGCTCCTCTGTTCATAGGTGCAATGCGGCGACCCGCTGGGGTTAGCCAATTTTGTACCTTCTGTGTTTGAAATAAACCGCTCCAATTTCTCCATGTTGAGCTTATTTGTCGACTGGTTCAAGTAGCCAACATGTCGCTTCCTTCACTAGTAAGGTGTGGATGGCAATAGGGATCGATATTAACCCCAGGCCCCCAACTGATTTTGGTGTGTAGAGCAGTGCAGGGGACATCTTGTGTCGAATTGGCTCTTCCGTTAGTTGGTGCCACCAAATAAACCGTTTCTGCAAGTGAATCAATCTCTGAAGAACGTCTTGCGGTGGGGCGTACATTTTCGCCGTGAAAAGAATTGCTGGGATTGCAATGGCGTTAAATAGTGTCACTCATTCTGTCACAGATGTTCCACATTGTGCCGCCGTAAGTAGCCGTCTTTGTATCGCGCGGATACGGTCCTCACACTTTTTTTCTCCCTGTGTCTCAAATTCCTATCTCATATCCAAGGTATCTGGTGGTATAACCTTCCTGAAAAACCGGTATGTTCTTCCACTCCTTGAAATCTGGTGTACTTTTCATAAAGATAAAATTGCATTTAGCGGGTTGAACTTTCAAACCTGATAATACATCAAACTGGGTCACGATGTCCAATGCTGTTGATGCTTGATGCCCATGTGATGTAGTCGCTCTCAGAAAATCTTCCTGAGACGCGAACACCCACGGGGGTCCCAGACGACTGACTGTCGGAGGGGTACTCCGTCCATCCGAGTCATGATCCGATCCGGCATCCGGCCGGCTGGATCGGTCACTTCCATCCGCTTGATCGTGACGACTCGGATGTTCCATGTTGAAAGCTCACCTTGTGTACCCGTCAGTACTGGCGGTTGCGCTCTCTTGGTGGACCCTAGGGCGAAAAGTGTAAAGTCCGTCGAATAAGGAGATGAGGGTTAGGACTAGGGGTAGCTCCTGGGCGGGAATCGTCACCGGGGAGCTCGACTGGCAATATACTTGAACTTTGTATACTGCGACGGCTGGACCGAGAATAATCGATCGGCCAGCCAAACCAATAATAATGAAGGGTAAATCCAAACGTGTACGTAAAGGGGAATCCAAATATAACTCCACACTCTTCCACAGAAGGCCAAAATGTTACCACTTCCCAATACTTAATATACCGTGTTCAAAACACGGGCGACTTGAGGTGAGTGTACGAAACGCCGCGACTCCCGGTCAGGGGACTTCCGGTGGGTTACTTTAACCTACCCCGAGCAAACCAATAGCAGCAAGAGGGGACCTTGTTAGCCCTCCGCTGTGAACCAATACAAGCGACTTGTATCTAAGAAAGCGAAACGTATACTGATTTATCCCTATATCCAATACTCCCTTTTGTGTAACCTACCCCAAATAGCCCGGCTGAACAGTCATGTGTCTTACCCGAAGTAGCCCGGTTAACTCCGATTTTGTGTACCCGCCCGGCCGGTACACCAACCCCAGATGGTACCAACCCGGCCGGTACACCGAACCCAGATGGTACCAGTCCGGCTGGTACATCGAACCCGGCCGGATCGGCCGGATGGCCATCCATCTGAGCTCCCTGGCCGCTGGCGCTAGCACTTCCTTGGCAGCTCCACGTCCGATCCGGGTGCCTCCTTCATCCACTAGAACACTCATCCTCCTTCAGGCCCCTTTCGCTCATACCTTCCAACCAATCCGACCAATCCGCCCCTCGGCCGTCCGCCATCCGCGGTCGTCCCGTCCGCTTAGCCCGCTAGCCCAACTATCCACGTCTTCAGTCGCATTCATCCGGCCTGATTCCAGGCCTGGCGCCGTCCGGCCGCTGGTAGATACATCCGGCGGCCCTCAGATCGCGTCCCTTGTCGACCGGTCCGGGCATCCAGCTAAGGGCGACATTTCCACCAATCAGGTGGGGGCGTCCACTATCATTAGTCCGTTAATTTCTGGGTCACTTCACCACAGCCGCCCCTGAGCCTTGTCGCAGCCGCACAACGGTTGAGGCACGAGCTCACCACATCTCTCACACTTCGATTTTCCGCTGTCCCTTTGTCCCACCACGAAAACGCCCACATTGATCCCCTGCCGGGACACTCCCCGACCACTACACCGCCATCGGTCGTATGCCCAGATGCCCGTCCTGCCGGCCTAGAGTGTCACCCAGGGCAGCCCGACGTAGCTACCCTGCAAGCTCAAATTGCTGCTCTGACCGCTCAAGTGGCTAGCCTGGAGAAGACTAACGCCGAGTTGGCTCTGACCGCACGGTTGGCTAATCAGAAGGCAGATGAAGCCCGGGTCCGGGAGGTACTGGCTAACCTCCAATCCCAGAACCATATCAGCCGACTGGAAAGTGAGAAGACCGACCTTCTTAAAGAGAGGGAACACTTCCAACAGCTGTCAGACTCGCAGCGCATCCTGAACCAGAAGGCCATGGCCGCCTTGAAATCCAAAGTAAGTTCTTCTTCGCCTGTTCGGGACCATCTCCCAGCCCGCTCACCCTGTATGTGTTCTCAGAACAGAATGTCACGTGTTTCCGCGTCTTGATGATCGAGTCTTCTCAAGCCGCGCGCGAGGTGACGGCGCACTACGAGAAGTACATCCTCCTTTCTCGGCAATTGGAGAGTTCGCAGGTAGAGCTGGGCAATCTGGAGTATCGCCGGATCCGGCTCGCCAAGAAACTGGCGAAACATCGGAAGACGTTGTACCGGTCGGCCTCTGCATCGCCCGAGCTCCAACGTCGAGTTCGGGAGCTTGAAGCCGAGTACGCCGAAACCCAATCTGGTGTGGGTGAAGCCCGGGAGGTGTTTTCCCAGCTTGCGCAGGATCGCACGAACTGTTTATCTTCCATAAAGAAAGGTCGATCTCGGCTGATCGCGTCGGGTTCCCGGGTGGAGCGTCTAATGCAGGGCCCTGACCCCATCCTGGAGGCTATTCGACACCTTCTTGACTTAGCTTGTCCGCGGGATCTCGATTCGATCACTCCAATCTTTTACTTCGACTACTAACCGTGATTAAATTGTCCAGCCGGCTTGGGGATCCGCCTAGAGGGGCCTCTTGTTGCCACCGGGCGTCCCTTGGTCCGGTCGAGTCTGAATGCTTTGTTCCCAGTACCGGTCGCTATACGCCTCTTCTTCGGGACGGTCGGGTCCGGGCGGATGGTCCTCGTACCTAGTGGCCGGTCTGATTATCTCCGACAGCTTGTTCATTTCTGCCAATCCGTCCAACAATCCTGGATCAGAAACGGTGAGGCCGACCTGATCCCGCATGGCCAAGGTGGCCAGATGGTCTGCGCTGTTGTTCCACTCTCGTTTGACATGTAACAGTTCATATCCCGGCCATTTCCGCAGGGCGGACATAACCCGATCGTTCAACAATCTCAGCCGGGGTGCCTTGCAATCTATCTCTCCTGTGATTTGCCGGATCACCAGATTGGAATCACCACATATGATGATCCGCCCTGTGTCCGGCCAGCCAACAGATCTAGGCAAAGTAAAAGCCCTCTGTACTCCGCTTCGTTCACAGTTATGCCAGGCGTGAAATCCGAGGCGGCCGTGACCACTTTCCATTCGGGCAACTTCCACACAATAGCACTATAGGCCCCGACTCCCTTCTTTACACTCGCCGACCCGTCAAAACTCAAAACCATTAGCTCCTCCGTGGGTCCCACTGTTGGCGGCGGTAATATGATGGATTGCCGAGGCTGCTTCCGAGGTGCTATAGCTATCAGTGCTTCCTCCACTTCTGCCCTTGGGGTAATGCTGGCCGCCAGCGTGCCCAGTATCTCCTCTTCTCCCTTAGTACACTTGATTACTTCGAGGGACCACTGAGACAGCAGAGCCGCCCATCTACCCAGCCGGCCGTCAATTCCATTCGCCGTCAGGAGCCATGATAGGGTCGACCGTCTAGATAGTACCTTGATAGGCCGAGACACCAGCATAGTATAGCACACATCCAAGATCCGCAATAAGGCCAAAACTTCTTTATCCACTAGCCCATAGTTAACTTCGTTAGCCTTCAGGGTCCGGCTGGTGATGTCACGGGACAGTACACTCCGTCATGATCTTGAACAAGGGCAGCTGATATGGCCCATTTGATGGCGTAGATGATGACCACAGGCACCTTATTAACATCAAGATGCTTCAGGACCGGTGTAGTCGGCATCTTCGCCTTCAACATGCCAAAGGCTACCATCGCTCGGGTCATGTGGTCGTCCGGTCCGGCCGCGCTGGAATCCGGCGGCCGGCCGCCTATCGGGGCAGAGAAGGGCGCCTTCTCATTGGCCGAAATAGCTGACAAGGGCGGCATCCCATTGGCTGATATTGCCGGCCCGGCTCGCGTTTCCGCTTGCCTATCCTGCTCTCTCAGCTTGTGGTAATCCACCTCCCGTAATTCATACAAAACCGCCGCATAGACTGCGAAATCCTCAATGAACCGACTGTAATAATTCAGGCTGCCCAAAAAGGATTGCATAGCCTTTAGGGATCGCGGGAAAGGCAGATTACTCAAGGACTCCAAATCCTTCGGATTAGCTTCCAATCCGGCAATCGAAACTTGATGGCCCAAATAGGTCACCTTAGTCTTTCCCCAGAAACTCTTAACCACACTAATCGAAAGATTCCACTTTTCACACGTAATCATCAACTTCTCCACTTTGTCACACAATAAATCCCAAGTAGTTGCCGTCACGAGAGTGTTATCAATGTAAGACCGCCGCCCCAAAACTGAAGGTTTTGGGTCGGGGTCCGGGTCACCTTCGGTGAACACGTCACCGACCAAAGCCGGATCTTGATCCGCCTTGATCTTGAAGTGTCCATACAGCGCGTTATCTATCAGCCGTTGATAAATCTGCGGGGCATTCTTCAGACCGAACGGCATCCGGTTCCACTCGAACAACCCGAAGGGCGTCACGAACGCAGAGATCTCCCGTGCACAATCGGTCATAGAGACCACCCAGAATCCACTGGCCATGTCCAATGAGCAATACCACAAAACTTTATCCAAGTCCTCCAACAAGTCGTTTATCAACGGCATCGGGTAAACCATCAGCTTAGTCAGCCGGTTCACCAGCCGGTAGTCAATACACAACCTTATATCCACCCCATTCTTCTTGATAATAATTACAATGGGCGAAGCCCATGGCGAGGTGGACGGCTGAATTATCTTGGTGGCCAGCAATCCCTTGATAAGCTCTGACAGCTTTTCCCGATACTGGGGGCGACTCTTCGGCATCTTTGTGCAACCGGCTTGGCGTCTCCCACATCAATGTCACATACCGCCCCATGGGCGGCCGGAGGAAGTGCGTTTCCTGGTCCGATCAGCAGATGCTTTCTTTTCCATATGATATCCTTCAGCCTGCTGATCTCTTCCGGGGTGTTCACATCCGGGTCTCCCACTTGCAGATCGTCAATAGTAACCGCTGGGGGGCAGGGGGTTACCTCAGGTAGCACCGCCATCTGATCCTCCATACCTTCAACATATAGCTCGCCCCCTTCATGAATGCAGACTTGGTCAGCTTCGACTACTTCGGGATCCTGATCGGCCGGCTGGGTCGATCCGCCTTCGGCTATTTCCGAATTCTGATCGGCCGGCTGGGTCGATCCGCCTTCACCTCGGTCGTCAAACCATCCGCCATCGGGGGTGACCGCATATGTAACTCTGCTTTGTCCTTTCTCCCGATTCCGTCGTTCGTCCGTCTTCCTCTGGGTGGGCAAAACCAGTTCAGCGATCGGGGCATAGTCTCGGCCAATACGTTCAGCCGGATCCGGCGACGGCCGGCTCCGCGTCAATATCTTAGAAGGGGTCCGGTACTCGGGTTTAGCCACCATCGGCGTCTGGTCCTCTTCCAATTCTTCCTCTTCGCTGACCAAATCGGTGGTTGCCTGAAAGGCCAGGTTTTGCCACTCGATATAGCGTCTTGAGCCAATAGTGACATAGCCCGGCCGGCGGGGCACCTTGTCCTCGGCCAGCCACATTCCAATGATCACGTCTTCATGCAAGGTGAGGGGCCTTTCCGAGATGTTGGTCACGCTTATAGAGTTGAGATGACCATCCCCTTTAACAAACGAGGGTACCCAGCACTCGCCCCTTGTCAGCCATAACTTACTCCGCCTGTCGTGTGGTCGTACCATTACTTCCACCGCTTTTCCAACTGGCACCGTTACAAACTGACCTAACTTGAGGAACTGGACGTGGGCACCATATAAGGGCCGCCGGCCGGCCAGCTGGATCTGTACCTCATCCGGCAACGTCAATGTTCCATGCGATAAATCCAATCGTATGCCGGCCGGGACCATAAAGTCCATACCCAGAATTGCATCCTGCCCGGCCAGCTTGCCTACCCAGGCGGTAAAGTAATACACCAAAGACCCAGCCAACGTAATCTTAACTCTTGTCCTTCCTTGGGTCATGTATGAACTTTCTCCAATGCCGATACACTCCTGCCGCTTCGTCTCGTCTATTTCACACCCCACCTTACGAGCAAAGGTGGTGTCCACGATAGACACTTCCGCGCCAGAGTCGAACAGCATGGTAGCCTTCTGGTTATTGATTTTGCCATCCGCCTTGGCCTGCTTGAACCATTTATCCGGCGAATGATATTTCCAATAACCTCGCGACTCGCCGGGTAACAGATTCAATTCCATACGCACTTCAGACCGAGAATACTCATCCGTCCGTATACTGCTCACCAGGAAGGGGTCAGCCGTGCTGCCCGGGGACCGGATGACGTAATCGTCAAACTTACATGTATTGTCGGTTACGCTTTGTTTTGCTTCTTGATTATCCTCCTTACCGACATATGCATAGATACTAACACTAGACCGCTCGGCTCGAACCAGATTCCAACCTGGCGAGCGATCTAGTTTAACATCTTTTCCACTCCGGGCGGCAGCATTCCAGCATGCTTGGTCGGGACGTACCACTTCTTCATCTGGTTGTAGAATTCTTCAATTGGGCACAGTCCCGCCTCGTGCACCTCCCCGCAAGTCTTACAAGTAAACAAGCAGTGCTCCGCCGGATGTCCTTTCCTCTCGCACTTCTTGCAGGTCAGTCGCTTCCAACAGCTCCGGTCGTCATGCTTGATGGACCCACAGTGGGTAAATTTGCGCCTGGGGTAATCCTGGTCTGTTCGAGCCGGAAAACCCTTCGGCTGGCTGGACCCAGCTGGCAGCCTGGATGGCTGACTGGCTTCTGTCGAGAAAAGGTACCGGTACTGCTCCTCCTCGGACTCGCCCCCAGATCACTGATACTCCTCTTCCGAGCTGGTCGCGTCTGACTCTCGGGCGACCATGCGGACGGCTCGGGCCGACCTGGTAGATGGCGGCCGGCTTCCGTGATCCGCGTTAAATCTTGAAACGGCCGGTTCCAACTGCCGCCTTGGGGCTTCGCTTCTTCGCTCTTAGGTAGGTGCGCAACGTCAATTCCAGCTCCGTGGTGTTCTTCAATCGCAGTAACGCCAGCTGGTCTGCCAGCTCCCGATCGTCCAACGTGCTGATGAAATGTTCCACATGTTCACGTGCGGCTTCCGACCGGCTGGCATCTTCTTTAACCGGGATATCCGCCCTCATGCCAGCGACATTTAAGCGATGGAGATACTCCAGGGGGTCTCATCCGCCCGCTTCTTGGTGTGGAAATATTGACGCGCCGCCGATGTTCCAGATCCACAGTATTGTTCTTCGAACGCATCGGCCAATCCCTTCCAGTTACCTCGGATTTCCCGGCTGAGCTGTTGGATCCAGTTTTTCGCTGGACCTTTCATCAAGATCAGGCACGTCTCATAGTCCGACGTCCGGTCTCTGAGAAATGCCGACTTCGTCTGGCTCAGCCATCCTCGGGCTTGGTCCTCGTCCGTGTCTCGTCCAGTGAAGTCTTTTAGCTCGGACGTGGCAGACATTCGCACCCTCGTGATCGCTCCCGAATCCGAATCAAACGCTTGGGCCGAGGCCATGTGGGCTCGGCGAGCCATCCCCAGGTCCAGGTCATCCGGATCGTAATGGTACTTGGCCGACTTGACGGATTCCATATCCACGTCGCTGAGAGACAGCTTCCTATTCGTTGGCCGACGTCCGGTCCGGCGACCTGTCTGGCGGCTCGGCGGGGCGGCATGGGGTTCACTCTGCTTGGACTGCACCGACTCCATGTCTTCGTCACTCGGCTCCCTCGCATAGTACTGGACTGGCTCGGACGCCTGACTCCCACGACGAGCCGGCTGGTCCGGTGACTTCGGACTGCCGCGGCTGGCACTCAGCCGACGCTGCTCTTCCAAGTATCGTTCCATCATCGCCGAAAACATGTTATGCAGGTGATCCGGCACTTGATGGCTCTCCTGGGGGGCGGCTTGGGGGGCGGCCGGGCTGCCAGATCAACATTTTTCCGCCCATCCGCGTCTTCCTCATTCGGCTCTGAGTCTGCCGTCGCCGTCCGGGCCTGTACGCTATACTGACTGGCTTTCTTCCGCTCGGGTGTATCCGGATTCTCACGTCCTCCAAGTCTCATGGCCGTCGCCACACGTGCTGCTCCCCTTGGGCCAAGCGTCATACGGGTGATACGCACCGATGAGTCGGATGAATCCGCTTCCGAAGGGGAGACTCGTACTGAGAAGAACCCGAGTGTATCCCGGCCGGTCTGCTTGCTGCCAGCGGCGTGGACGGCGCCACTCCAGTCGTAGCTGTCATCTTCTTCGACGGCGGTGAACAGCCCACTAGCGGTACTAAGCGGTCGTGCAGTGCGCTGGATTCCTTCAACTTGTCCACCTTCAGATCAAACAGCCCGTTCGGATCGAACACGCCGGTGTTAATGCCGGCTTGTTTGAGTTGATCGAATAGTTCTCTAATAAGGGACACGTGGCCGTCTGAGAGAGTTGGGGAAGAGACGGGACCTTTCAATCCGCCTATGATCTTCAGCCGTGTTATCTTCAGCACCTTATCAGTCCGCAAGAACTGCCCCAACTCGTGAAGATAGAAAGCAGGATCCAGGTCTGTATCCGTGACCTTCTGTGATAGGCAGTCCAACTTTTCTTCTTCGTCTTCGAAACGCGGCCTATCTTTGCGGGTCGGATAATCCGATTCCTGCCAATCCGGTCTCTTTAGGGGTAGGTGGGCCGGATCGTATCTTGATCCCGATCCGGCCGGCTTCCCACTCCGGTCGTATCCGACTTCCGCTTCTTCTTTCTTAATTCTTTCTTCTTTGATAACCATAATATGCATTTGTCTGTTATGATCATGGTCGAAACCATGATCCTTCCTCGGACTATGGCGACTTGCACTATAATCCGATCCGGCTCCAGCCGGGGTATAGCGGCCGGTACTACAGTGAGTAGTACCGTAATCCGCCCCCGGCGGAGCCTCTAGGGGAGTAACTTCTTCTTTAATGTCAACCTCGAACTCCCCCAATCCGAGGCGACCATCGCATCCTTCCATCTTCAGCAGCATTGGGGGCGATATGCCTTCCCCCAATGCACCCGACACAACATCTTCAACAAATTTGACAGGTTTAGGTCTTTCGCTCGCTAGGGACTCGCGGTGATATCCAGGGTCACCAAGAGATCCGGGCACGCGCACCATTGTGGTGTAGTCGCTCTCAGAAATTCTTCCTGAGACGCGAACACCCACGGGGGGCCAGACGACTGACTGTCGGAGGGGGTACTCCGTCCATCCGAGTCATGATCCGATCCGGCATCCGGCCGGCTGGATCGGTCACTTCCATCCGCTTGATCGTGACGACTCGGATGTTCCATGTTGAAAGCTCACCTTGTGTACCCGTCAGTACTGGCGGTTGCGCTCTCTTGGTAGACCCTAGGGCGAAAAGTGTAAAGTCCGTCGAATAAGGAGATGAGGGTTAGGACTAGGGGTAGCTCCTGGGCGGAAATCGTCACCGGGGAGCTCGACTGGCAATATACTTGAACTTTGTACACTGCGACGGCTGGACCGAGAATAATTGATCGGCCAGCCAAACCAATAATAATGAAGGGTAAATCCAAACGTGTACGTAAAGGGGAATCCAAATATAACTCCACAATCTTCCACAGAAGGCCAAAATGTTACCACTTCCCAATACTTAATAACCGTGTTCAAAACACGGGCGACTTGAGGTGAGTATACGAAACGCCGCGACTCCCGGTCAGGGGACTTCCGGTGGGTTAACTTAACCTTCCCCGGGCAAACCAATAGCAGCAAGAGGGGACCTTGTTAGCCCTCCGCTGTGAACCAATGAAAGCGACTTGTGTCTAAGAAAGCGAAACGTATACTGGTTTATCCCTATATCCAATACTCCCTTTTGTGTAGCCTACCCCAAAGAGCCCAGCTGAACAGTTATGTGTCTTACCCGAAGTAGCCCGGTTAACTCCGATTTTGTGTACCCGCCCGGCCGGTACACCAACCCCAGATGGTACCAACCTAGCCGGTACACCCAACCCAAATGGTACCAGTCCGGACGGTACACCGAACCTAGCTGGTACCATCCCGGCTGGTACATCGAACCCAGCCGGATCGGCCGGATGGCCATCCATCTGGGCTCACTGGCTGCCGGCGTTAGCGCTTCCTTGGCAGCTCCACGTCCGATCCGGGTGCCTCCTTCGTCCACTAGAACACTCTTTCTCCTTCAGGCCCCTTTCGCTCATACTTTCCAACAATCCGCCACCAATCCGCCCCTCGGCCGTCCGCCATCCGTGGTCGTCCCGTCCGTTTAGTCCGCTAGCCCAACTATCCACGTCTTCAGTCGCATTCATCGCCCTGATTCCAGACCTGGCGCCGTCCGGCCGCTGGTAGATTCGTCCGACAGCCCTCAGATCGCGCCCCTTGTCGACCGGTCCAGGCATCCAGCTAAGGGCGCCATTTCCACCAATCAGGTGGGGGCGTCCACTATCGTTAGTCCGTTAATTTCTGGGTCACTTCACCACACCCATGTTTGAAAAAGATAGTCGAATCGTCCACAAAAGCAGAGAACTAGGGCTCAAAGCCTCTTGTACCTCCACTTGCAATCGATATACCTTGTAGTCCGTAATGTTGTGCAATCGCCAACCCTAATGGTTCAACTGCCAGAATAAACAACAGGGGGGCAGAGGGCACCCTTGTCGGATATCTGACCGTACTTCTATCGGCTCTGATACCAAACCATTGACAAGAAACCTTGCCGTTGTCCCGTCGTGTAACGCTCGCATCAGGGTTATGAAACTAGGTGAAAATCCGAATTTTTCCAAAACAGTCATCAAAAACTCTCTGTCTATGGTGTCGTACGCCTTTGCAAAAGTCCAAGAGAAGGACGCCTGGGCTATCGTCTGGTGGCGAATCTTTATCTGTCCGAGCTCCTTGCAAAATGTTCAATAAAACTCAATTGTGTTCATTTTACGAAAGAAGCCATTTCACCTGTCAAATCCGATCACACAAATATGGTGTTATATTCCTGATTATTGCGTGTTGTGGAATGTAAAAAATACTGGTAAATAGCACGCTCCGCGCTCTATTGAATATGGTATGGATTGTGGTTGTTGTCAAAATAATAATGGAGATATGAAAGGTCAAGTTAAACTGTTCATTCTTTTCTGAACCAGACAAGTATGTGTTTAATCTCGAGATCAAGTTTTTGCAGTACCATTTTCGGTATACCGGTATCATGACGCAAATTTGGTGCAAACGACTGAAAACAAGTGTGCACAACACGAAACAGGCTTCGAACACGCCGGACCCACAGCAGTACGCGCACATACCTCCACCTATACTAACCGATATACCCAGATCTATACTGACACGCAAATAAGGGCACTAACCGGTACTTAAGTGCAGCGTATACACGCATAGGGCGTATCTTACTTTTACTATCAATGGGATACGTATTTTCAGCCAGGGAAATCCAGAGACGATCCCTAACTCGTGCCTGAGTCGCTCGACAACAGTTGGCATTTTTGTGTAAAATATAGCAGTTAGACAGAACAAAATAAATTATAAAATTGTACTTAACGTATTGCATCAGATTATGAGCGACATCAGTTTATGAGCGCAAAAAACAAGATTGACCAATCATCATTCACCATAAAGAAATCGCAACTGATGATTGGCGGGATTTTTGACGCAGCAGTTTATGACGCTTTTGACGGTGTGTCAATTTACCGTAGTACTACCGTAGTATAGAGATAGACTTGAATGGTCAGAAACGGCGCTTAGATTATGTTAATGTAGATGAGGTTGAGATGTAGGTGAGGTATGAAAAACGAAATAGAAAAGATATCTGACATACTTCTCGATAAATGTATTTCGCTTCGCCAACAGGCTACGTAGCGATCTTAATAATATGAAGAAGTGCCTAAACTGGGACCCCAATCAAGGCTAATTGGCAATAATCGATTAACTTAGACGCCCGTGTAGCGCTCAGTTTTAATTGGGATATTATTTTTTTCCGTTTAGGTTTCTTTACAAATAAAGATAATGCATATGCAGGGCAGCAATTATAAAAGCTAGTATGCTATATTAGCAAGCAAGAAGAAATAGCTCAAGTCAGTACACGTTCAAAAGGGTGATAGCAGTCCTTCTGCTATTATTGTATGTTTCTCTCTTCACAACAACATATATAAAAGTAAAAATGAGTTTTATTACGAAGAAGCAGGAAAAATAGATCGATGAGGGATCCACAGTACACGGTAGGAGCAAAGTAATTTATGTATCCTTATGTTTTTGTCTCGTCTGTGCAAAATCCTTATCTGGTATAGACTCTCCTTTTGGAGCATCAGTACTATGAGGAAAGGGGGGGGTGGGATCCTTACCTTTCCAGATGCAGTTGGGAGCATTCAGGAATGGCACCAACCTTTATGGACGGCACGACAAATAGGAATAACATTCGAGGATTGGAAGATTCATGCACCATCAGACACACCGACTAACCGAGCGTTATTTTATTTAGGGCTGCACAAATGGAAACTATCCAGGGAGAAAAAGGTAATCGTAGCCGGGGATTTTAATTGTGTCGAATCGCCTCTGCTCGACAGGAAAGGACAAACCCGAATGGCAGCTAGTTGGAGATCCGAATGCCCCGAATTGTCCCGACTAGTGGAGACCTGCGACCTAATCGACGCATCAACAGCTCAATATTCCTATTGGGATCTGGACAACACACAAGTGGCACCTGAGTACACGTTCTGGCGAGGGGACAGGGCCAGTAGAATTGACCGTTTTTATGTATCAGCGGAGAAATATGGGTGGATTCAAGAAGTAGTAGTATCTCACCCGGCGGGTCCCACGGATCACGAGCAAGTAGAACTACTATTTAACCAGCCACGGATCAGACACAGGAACAAAGCCAAACCTCAGCGCGTCAAGTACCCTATCAAACGCTGGGGAAGCACCAGATTACAGAACGAGATAAGTGAAGATCAAGAGCAGAAGAGACACTTGGCCATAGTAACAGCTGAAACATGGGACATGTATATGCAGTCAAGGATGAAAGCTATTCAAACGGTGACAAAACGAGAAGCACAGCGGCGACGCAGAAAGGCACGTATTCTCCAACAAAGCCTGTATGGTACATGCACAGATAGGACGCAGATGGGACTCATTCTTCAGAATGAACTTATGCGGTCCACACGATGGAGAAGGGGGCTAAATTACGACGTTCAGTTGACGGAGTGCGATGGATGTTCCGACGAACAGCTGCTTGGGAACGGAATCAAAAGGTCTCTTCGATTATCGTGGACAATCAACCAGAGTCAAGACGAGAGCTCAGCATTCCGGACAAGTTCGCATTAGTGTGGCAGAGAATCCTTGGAAGAAGTCACCGAAGGACGAGTACGGTAAGTATGAGGGCTAACCTGAATGAATTCGTTCAATTTGACAATGTAGCGAAAGTATCGAACCTCGACAATGCGCTCCTGATGGCCCCAATCTTGGAGGAGGAAATAAACACGGCAATCAAGAAATTAGAACGCAGAAAAGCGGGAGGGCCAGATGGCCTTAACAACGACTTTTACAAGGACTTTCGAGAAGACCTCATGGATGATTTGCTACAAGTGTATAATGACATTATGCGAGGAGGTAAACCACCTCAGTCGTTTAAAGACTCTCAGGAAGAAAGGAGATTCTCCTGACGCGATGGATTACAGACCAATTTCGCTTCTCCAAACCAGTTATAAGATTCTAGCAAAAGTCTTGGCGACGAGGCTCCAGACTTTCCTAGGTAAATTGATCAGCGACGCACAACAAGGATTTGTTAGGGGGCGAAGGATGGACCGCTCAGTGATAATGATGATGAGTGCTTTAGCAGAAGCACGGCCAGACACTGATCTAACGCCAGAGGACAGCCAAGGCGTACTACTTTTGGACTTTGCCAAGGCGTACGACACAATCGACCGGGATTTCCTGATGGAGGTTTTAACCAAATTTGGCTTCTCACCGGAATTTATATTCCTTATGAAACAATTACACGAAGGGACAACAGCACGATTTTTAGTGAACGGCACGTTATCGGAGCCAATCGACGTGAAATCAGGTATCCGACAAGGATGCTCGCTCGCCCCTCTTTTGTTCATCTTGGCGGTGGAACCATTGGGATTGGCGATGAAGCAACATACAGGACTTCAAGGACTAACGATTGAAAGGGGTGATGGATGCAACTATGAACACAGATTCTCCTCCTTTGTGGATGATTCGACTATATTTTTCCGACATGGGCATCAAGCCTTAGTGGCGATGACGATCGTGAAGGAATTTGGACGGTTATCAGGTTTGCAAGTACAACCCGCTAAATGTAAGTATATCTTCTTGGAGACTAAACCAGTTTCTACGGAGTGGTACGGTATACCGGTATTACAACCGGGAGAAACAACCCGGTACCTTGGCTATCAAGTTGGAATTGGCGACACAGGGAGAAAAAACTGGGAGGACAGAATCCGTGCAATTCAACGGCGACTACTAACGGCGGCTCAGTGCGGAACGTCAGTCATAGAGCGGGTAACATTATTTAACGCGATAGCAATTCCGGAGATACTGTTCACCGCGAAAGTTTTCGCCCCGCCACATGACGTGCTTCAGCGATTAATACACATGCAAAAACGGTTCATATGGAGAAGCCAATTACAGGAGGAACCGAGCAGACACAAGATGTCCCCGGCGTTGCTGTACACTCCCAAAGCCGTTGGAGGACTCGGGCTCATATCGATACCGGTCGCTATCCATACCTTACGGGTAAAAGAGGCGACTTTCTGGCTATTAGAGCTAAGGGACAAATACTCGCAAGCATGGCGAAACTGGGGGGGGTTATTTCATAATCAGTGTGGACGAAATGTACTAACCCCAGTGGAACGTCGTTTTGCCCCTTTACGCAGAGATGCCTGGTCTCCACAGCAACGAACCACAGAACAGCTACGACACTTGATCAGCCCAGATCGGCGAACAAGTGCGGAAATTCAAAGGTACGTAACTAGGTGGCTTCCTACCATTCTAACCGAGTGCGATTGCCAGCTTCAACAGCCTAGTAAATCGGTGAGATGTGGAGATGAGATTACATTGGAAGTTAATTTACAAGAGATGGAATGACATAACCAAATGCCGAAGCACATACAAGCATTCTGGGGCACGTACCAATGGGCGGATAATCCGTGGATACCAGAGCCGTCAGGGTTCGCGGTGCCAAGAATAAAGTATGACCGCATTCCGCGACTGAGGATTCAGGATTTGCGGATACAACGAACAAGTGAAACATCGTTCAAATGGAGAGTCCAAGGGAAGGAGAACAAGGGGCACACAAGA
>MIQA02024079.1:0-11327 GCA_001887855.2 Sclerospora graminicola
CGTCGGGACCTTTGTTGTAATTCTCAACAAAGGCATTCCAACTCTGCGTAAGGGCGTCTTTATCGTCCCTATTCTTTCGCGACCCTTTCCGGTTCGTGTAATAACGAGCCTGAAAGAAAAGGTCGATGAAGTACCGACGTCTATCGTCAGTACTACGATCAAAATGACGATTGCGAAGGTCTTCGCAATCATCAAGCGCATTAATGTCAAATAATGGATATTGACAATCGCGCTTGGTGTGCCCACCACTTCCGAGGGCAAGCGTCCATGCTGGGATCCAAAACCCCACTTCGTACGGAACATGGCGTTCCATACAACATGGTGATTCAAAAGCAGCGTTAGCCGCTTTTTCTTGGCAGGTGGAGCACCACCTGCCACCTCAAAGTCGTATTCGCTACGACCTGGAGAATGACGAGGACCAGGAGGAGCTCTACGCTCCTCATACCACCGTTTCATGAAGTTGTCGCTGTCGTAATCGACGGCGTCAGACTCTACTTCGCCATCACTTAACGGCGAAGCAATTTTAGCGGGCTTAACCTCGCTAGAATCGTTGGCAGGGACGGTATCGTCCTCTCCCTCCTTCTCGGAGTCAGATGACTCTCCGAAGAGGTCATTGAACTTCTTCTTGGACACCCGCCTTGCGGCAGGTGGAGACACGGAAGATGTTGCATTCGCGACATCTTCCCGCCCTCTCTTAGACACTGCTTCCGCAGCGTCTACTACGAGAGACAAGGGGTCTCTCGGCTTTGTCTTTCGCTTCGACGCTACATTCGGAGCGTCGGCATTCGATGACACCTCCGCACGTGATTCAGAGGTGATGGCTGTCTTTGCAGTATCGGCAGCGCCCGTAAGAGCGCCGCTGCGTTTGTTGACCATTTGTTTTCTTATGGTCAAAAATGAGTTATAACAGAATATCGTTATGACCAACAAGTGCCACCATTCGATTGGCCAATATTACACTATATTATTGGCCAACCAGCTTGAGTGGGGGGTGATGTAATGGGGTGCCATTACATAAGTGATATTTAAGTAGAAATATCACAGTTCAATTTCAGACTTAATGCCTGAAATGCGAATATTGGATTATAAGTTGTTATAATCCATCCTGAGAACAGATTCTGATATTATTATCGAATCTAACAAGTAATCTAATGATAAAGATATCATTAGATCAGTTTATACTACATGTTACTATGATTAGTCTAGGTCTAATTATACTAGTTAGCTCTTAACCATTCATAAATATATTCACTCTTAAACTTACCTTCTAGTACTCAAGTAGCCTTAGGTATATATATATACTTAAGTGATAGATTAATTAATACACTAATTAGTCTTTATTAAAGTTTATCTAAGGTAAACTAAGGAGGACCAAATTTACATTTGGTCCTACACAAATTGCACGCTTCCTCACTGCAATCTTACAGTGTAAGCCGCGTAACAGGAGCCCTGTTACAAAGGGAGTTTGAACGTGATCGGGTGAGACGAAACCGATTTGGAGTAATACAAACTCACGAAGAAGGCAATCAGGAGTCTCAATAGTCTGGGTTGACATATTGTGATGGATCAGCCAAAGGTAATGGTCAAACAGGTGGAGATCAAGGAGATTGAGCTGGTTCAGAGTCAATGAATATATATATATAACTCACGAGAACTACATTTGCATACATACGAACGATCGATATACAAGATGGAGACAATATTGGAACCTGGATATGAACTGTGGATATGGAACTTGAAAGTTATCAAGAAGCTGTCATGATATATTAATGATTACGAAAAGAATGAAACGGAAGCTGGCTATCACGACAATCACGGGCCATACTTCGTGCGCAGACGAGAAATCTTGAACACCGGATGATCGATGGGGCTTGATCGGTATTGGTTCCGCCAGGGCTCTTGGCGATCGGAAAAGCCCAAGGCAACACAACGTGCCGATCGGAGTCGGGTGTCCATAACCAGGATACCACTTCCCGCCGTCGGCCTTGATGCCTCGCGCTTCCGCCCGGCGAACAGGCAGATGCAGCACGGCAGAAAACAAGAAAATGTCCAAGTCGCACTCGCCGCGCTGAATCCTGTGGTGTAGTCGCTCTCAGAAAATCTTCCTGAGACGCGAACACCCACGGGGGTCCCAGACGACTGACTATCGGAGGGGGTACTCCGTCCATCCGAGTCATGATCCGATCCGGCATCAGGCCGGCTAGATCGGTCACTTCCATCCGCTTGATCGTGACTGCTCGGATGTTGCATGTTGAAAGCTCACCTTGTGTACCCGTCAGTACTGGGTGGTTAGCTCTCCTGGTGGACCCTAGGGCGAAAAGTGTAAATCCGTCCAATAGGGAGATGAAGGGTAGGACTAGGGGTAGCTCCTGGGCGGAAATCGTCACCGGGGAGCTCGTTTGGTAATATACTTGAACTTTGTATAGTGCCGGCTGGGCCGAGAATAGTCGATCGGCCAGCTAAACCAATAGGACACTTGAAGTTTGTATAGTACCGGCTGGACCGAGAATAATCGATCGGCCAGCTAAACCAATAACAATGAAGGGCGAATCAAAATGTGTATCCACAGAAGGCCAAATGTCACCACTTCCCAATACTTAATACCGTGTTCAAAACACGGGCAACTTGAGGTGAGTATACGAAGTCGCCGCGACTCCCGGTCAGGGGACTTTCGGTGGGTTAACTTAACCTTCCCCGGGCAAACCAATAACAGCAAGAGGGGACCTTGTTAGCCCTCTGCCGTGAACCAATAAAGCGACTTGCGTCTAAGAAAGCGAAACGTATACTGATTTATCCTATGTCCAATACTCCCTTTGTGTAACCTACCTCAAATAACACGCCTGACCAGTCATGTATCTTACCCACGCAAACCGGCTAACTCCGACTCTGTGTACCGGTACGGCCGGTACTCCAACCCCAAATGGTACCAACCCGGCCGGTACACTGAACCCATATGGTACCAGTCCGAATGGTACATTGTACCCGACCGGCTCGGCCGGATAGCCACCCATCCGCGCCCCTCGGCCGCTGACGCTAGCAGTCCCTTGGCAGCCCTTCCTACGATCCCCGTGCATACTCTTTCCACTAGAACAATCCTCTTCTTCCGGGCTCCTTCCACTCCATCCTTAAGAACAGTCCGCCATCTTGGCCGTCCGCCATCCGCGCCTCGGCCGTCCAACCTCCATAGTCCTTCCGTCTGCTCAGCTCATTTATCCGACTATCCTCGCCCGCCGACTTGGTTTCCAGCCAGGCACCGCCCGACCGCCTACCAGGGTGCCGGGCAGTCCCAAATTACATCTTATTCCTGGCCGGTCTGGGCATCCGGCTTAGGGTAACATTTCGGCCAATCCGGTGCGAGCATCCATCATCATTAGTCCGTTAACTTCTGGAGCACTTCACCACAGCCGCCCCTGAGCCTTGTCGCAGCCGCACAACGGTTGAGGCACGCGCTCATCACATTTCCCACACTTCGATTTTCCACGCCTCTATGTCTGATCGTAACAACGCCCCCATTGCTCCTGTGCCGGGCCACTCCCCAGTCAATACCCAGCTATCGGCCGTAGGACCGGATGCTCATCAGGCCGGCCCAGAGCATCGCCCCGGGCAACCTGACCTGGCCGCTCTGCAAGCTCAAGTCGCTGCGTTGACCGCTCGCGTGGCCAATCTAGAGCAAGCGAACACCGATTTAGCTGCGACCGCCCGGCTGGCTAGCCAGCAAGCAGACGAATCTCGGGTCCGGGAAGTCTTAGCGACTTTTCAGTCTCGCGACCGGATTGGCCAGCTGGAAAACGAGAACGCCGACCTTCTCCAAGCGAGAGATCGCCTCCGGAAGCAGTCGGACTCACAGCGTGTCCAAAACCAGAAAGTCATGGCTGCTTTGAAATTCCAAAGTAAGTACCTTCCGCTTGTTCTGGTTCGCCTCCCACTCATTCACTCCGTGTATGCTCTTAGACCAAAACGTCATGAACCTCCGTGTCTTGATGATCGAGTCTTTCCAGACTGCGCGTGAGTTGACGACGCGCTACGACGGCTATATCAAGCTCTCCCAACGGTTGGAAGGTGCGCAGCAGGAACTGGGCAAGTTGGAGGTTCGCCGGATCCGTCTTGCTAAGAAGCTAACCAAGTACCAGAAGGCGCTATACCAATCGGCCGATGCATAGGCCGCAGCCGCGCAACGACTGCAGTTCGACTCATTCACTTCCAAATTTCCTCTTCGGCGATCACCATGGCTGACTCGAGCCGATCTTCTCTTCCTCCTTCGTCATCTTCGGCTGCCCGGCCGATCACTGCCTCGCCTTCCGTTTCCAGTTCGACTGATCCCGCGACCGCCCCGATCGCGACTTCGGCGCCGATCACGACCAGCCTCATCCGTCCTACGACTACCATGACTCCGTATCGTCCGCCCTGGAATCCTCCCGCTCGACCTTCTTCAGATCGCCCCCTCCGTTACTTGGAACAGCTCGCTCGTCTAGTGGATGGATCGGGTCCACTAACGTTGGGGTCCATAAAAGCTTGCCGACTACGGTCGGAACTCCGAAGTGCAATTCTCGAGTTGGTTTCTCTATATGATACCAATCGGGCACTTAACGCTGAGTTTTCCGACCGTCGAATCGTTGCCGATACCTTGGGACATGATTCTGCTGATCTGACCAGCCAGCTGTCGACTCTTCGGCTAGATCACGACCGACTTGACCAAGACTTGCAAGACATGACTGATCGCGTTCAGAGTTTGACAGCTATCAGCTGACCTCGCTACTCTACGCCTCTCCAGGCCTTCGGACACCGTCGCCTCTCTACAGTCGCTGATCGGTTCGCTGACTATTACCATCCGTGATCAAGGTATGTATACCCCATTCACTTCTTCTGTAATCTGTATATGACTTTCCGTGCTTATTTCGAGACGAACGTATCGAGGCAATGAAAGGATCGATGGTCGAGATGGTGGATCATCTACAACAGCTCGATGAACACCGTCTCGACCGTGATCAGCTGCTTTGCGACAAGATCCGCACGGCCGAGGACGTAGAGCGTCGGGAAGCCGAGGTGCGCTACTCGGATGAGCAGGTCCAGCACCTGGTAAATCAACTCTCCGATTCTCGCATCGGCCGTGCCGACATACAGAAAAGGTTGTGCGAGAGTTGGAAGACAGCTGAAGGTTGCCGGTGCGAGCTTAATCTTGCTCAGGTTAAACTTGAAACCCTAGAGCTCGATGATCGCGCCTGGCTCCAGCATAACGCCGACTTGAGGAACGTTGCGGTGCAGGCTATGGAGATGTGGACTACCGGTTCGGAGTCAGTTCGGACGGCTTTGTGGTTTAGTCGCTCTCAGAAAATCTTCCTGAGACGCGAACACCGACGGGGGTCCCAGACGACTGACTATCGGAGGGGGTACTCCGTCCATCCGAGTCATGATCCGATCCGGCATCCGACCGGCTAGATCGGTCACTTCCATCCGCTTGATCGTGACTGCTCGGATGTTGCATGTTGAAAGCTCACCTTGTGTACCCGTCAGTACTGGGTGGTTTGCTCTCCTGGTGGACCCTAGGGCGAAAAGTGTAAATCCGTTCAATAGGGAGATGAGGGTTAGGACTAGGGGTAGCTCCTGGGCGGAAATCGTCACCGGGGAGCTCGTCTGGCAATACACTTGAACTTTGTATAGTGCCGGCTGGGCCGAGAATAGTCAATCGGCCAGCTAAACCAATAAGACACTTGAAGTTTGTATAGTGCCGGCTGGACCGAGAATAATCAATCGGCCAGCTAAACCAATAACAATGAAGGACGAATCCAAATGTGTATGTAAGGTAGATATAACTCCACACTCTTCCACAGAAGGCCAAAATGTCACCACTTCCCAATACTTAATACCGTGTTCAAAACACGGGCGACTTGAGGTGAGTATACGAAGTCGCCGCGACTCCCTGTCGGGGGACTTCCGGTGGGTTAACTTAACCTTCCCCGGGCAAACCAATAACAGCAAGAGGGGACCTTGTTAACCCTCTGCCGTGAACCAATAAAAGCGACTTGCGTCTAAGAAAGCGAAACGTATACTGATTTATCCTATATCCAATACTCCCTTTTGTGTAACCTACCCCAAATAACCCGGCTGACCAGTCATGTGCCTTACCCGAAGTAGCCCGGTTAACTCCGACTTTGTGTACCCGCCTGGCCGGTACATCAACCCCAGATGGTACCAACCCGGCCGGTACACCGAACCCAGCTGGTACCAGTCCGGATGGTACATTGTACCCGGCCGGCTCGGCCGGATGGCCATTCATCCGAGCCCCTTGGCCGCTGGCGCTAGCAATTTCTCGGCAGCTTCTCATCCGATCCGGGTGCCTCCTTCATCCACTAGAACAATCATCTTCTTTCAGGCTCCTTTCACTCATACTTTCTGAATTAGCCCGTCGCCGATCTGCCACCCGGCCGTCCAACATCCATGGCCTTCCCGTCCGCTTAGCCCGCCTGTTCGACTATCCACGCCCCTTGTCATGTCCGCCAGCCTGATTTCCAGCCTGGCGCCGCCCGGCCGCTTGTAGGCTTCCTCGGCGGCGGCTATCCGGTGCCCGCGCCCTTGGTCCGTATTTCCGCCAATCAGAATGCGCCCTTTGGAAAGTACTTTGCATTACTTCATAAGTCACTTTACCACAGCCGCCCCTGAGTCGCGTCACGGCCGCACAACGGTTGAGGCACGATCTCACCCGAACCCACTTGATCTGATACTGCTCATCTATGCCCCGCTTTGGTACGTCGTCCACTAATTTAAATTGATTTTCGTGAACCCGGTCGGTCTCCCCACCGGCTGGCAAGCACGTCCACAAATGTTGACTTTATCTTGATATACTTCCAGTTTTGCAAATCGACAAGGACAACGTCTGTCGTCTCGTTCTCGTGGACGACGACTCGCCCGCCAGCGGGGTGGAAGTCGCAAAACCGCCGAAGTCGTCCCGTACTCCCGATCTGGTGTTATCGACCGCCGACGCTGAAACTGCGCTCCGCGTTCACGGCCAGGCTTGTGGCGACCGGGACAGATTGAAAGCCGCCGTCTCTTCCCGTCAGGCGGAGCTTCAATCTTGTCGGTTTGACTATAAAGTTCTGTCTTAGAGTTTCAAGACCTCTTGTGCGATGCTGGACCGCATGGACCCCCGAATCGCTGAGCTGAAACTCAGTCGTCAAAAAGCGGATGGCCAAGTAACCCGCCTCAGGGCCATTGTGGGTCAGCTTACGGACGCTCTACAGCAAGCCGCCGCGCCATCCGCCCCCATCTCCGAAACGGCGGGGATGGAGAAAAGGCTGGAGATGTTGACCGCCCAAGTGGATAGCTTGGAGCACATCCAGGCTGACTTGGTCCGACAACTCGCCGCTGCCAACCGCCGGGCCGATGAAGCTGCCGTTCGGGGTCCATCTCCGGAAACAATCGCTCTTCAGAAACAGGTGACCGATCTCGAGCGTCAAGTCGCCATCCTGACGGGAGAGCGCAACCGCCTCCGCATGCTGGAAGACGTCATCGAGCCCCTCCGGACTGCCAATCGGGAATTGGTCCACAGATCGAAACTTCAGCGTAAGTGCCTCTTCTCCTCTTGTGTTGTGACCCAGTCGCTTACAGTCTTTATGTCCTTGTCGCTCCGCAGTCCAACAGCTGGAACAGCTGAAGCAGCAGTCCGCTAAAATCCCTGACATGTCCCGAGAACTTTCGCACCTTCGTACCCGACTCCGCCAGGTGTCCCAAGACTTAGATAAAGTGCGGGACAACCGAAACCACTTGCGCGACTCCCACGCCCAGGCCCTCCGCCAAATCTCGGATCTGGAGCGGCAGCTGCAGGAAACTACTTCCCGGCAACAGGAGTTGCGGTCTGAGCTCTACCAGGCCCGTCAAGAAAATTCCGACGCCCATGCCATACTGGCTCGGGCGGACCGTGTTTGCCATACCATGCTGGATAAAGAGGATCGCTTTAGGTCCTTGTTGTGTGAACTTCAAGACCAGCTCGAAACGACTCGAAGCCAGGCCGCTCCTCTTTTGCAAGCTCCTCTCAATGTACGGGAATCCGTCTTGTCTGTCTTGGGGATGGTGGATCAGTGGAAGACTTCTTCGCCGAAATCAACCCCGTTGCCCGCTGCAGCAGAGTCGGAACCTGAGGAACTTCCTGCCGGCTCTGACTCGCCCCTTGCCGGTTCAGGCTCTTCGTCCGCCTTGGTAGGATCGGGGGGCCAAAAACGTCCAGCCTGCTCTAGCCCTCCCTTGGCCGGTGCTAACTCGCCTAAACGGAGGAAGCAGAGCGTATCCCCATCCTCGCGCCAATGTCCTCCGGACAAGTCGGACGACGAGGGAGAGCTCGGGTCGGAAAGCGATGACAGCTTGTTCGCGAAGCGGTCCGCTGCTGCATCTCCTCCTTACACACCAGGTAGAACTGGTCTCACCCCTGGTTCCTCTAGCTCTGAAGAGGACTCGGAATCCGATGCGGCCGCGCCTCCATCCGGGTCAGTGGCCGCGTCGCCATCCGGGTCAGCGGTTGCGTCGCCGTCCGGGTCAGCGGTCGCGTCGCCGTCCAGGTCAGCGGTCGCGCCGCCGTCCGGGTCCGCGGCCGCGTCGCCATCCGGCTCGGCAGCCGCTTCGCCTGATTCTTCCTCGGACTCGGGGTCGTCCTCCCCTTCGTGCATCTATGATGATGACGAAGAAGACGAGGATTACGATGCCCAGCAAGTAAGTGTCGCGTTATCCCGCTCTCGCACGGATACCCGTCGCCGCCTTTCCAGTTCCGGTGGGCGAACGACGGGTCAAATGGAATCCGATCAGATTATCGATCTGCAGACTCCGCCGCCGGCAGGTTTTGGCTCCGGGGAACATGACCCGTCTGATCCATCCTTGCCTCCCGGCACCGTCGACACCCCGGCCGCTCAGGTCGCCCGTAACTCAAGTTCCAACGGAGTGGCCGAAGAGAAAGTGGAAGACAACGACGAGGACATCCCTGATCAGTGGTTGACTCCTCCCGACCTGAGTGATCCAGAAGCACCTCTCTCCCAGACTCCGGCCCGAAATCGGCGATCAGCTCCGGCCGGGTCACGTCCCAAACGCCGCCCCCCCCCCCGACCGGCAGCCAAACCCAAGATCCGGAAGAGCACTCTAACCCCTGCGCCCTCTTTTCCTAAACTTCCGCTTCTGTGGTTACCGGGCGGGCGCTTCCCCAGTGGGGCGGATCGGTCCGCCATCCTACCTTGGCCAGTCGAGCAGCTGAGAAACACCAGTCTCGCTGATATCTCCAGTTCCCAGCTCGCTCACTCCCTATCCCGTCCACCTCTCTGGTTGTTCCCTCGATCCCACAAGACGCCTTCATTAGAGACTTGGAATCCTGACCTGATGGGGTCGGGCGCCATCGACGCACTCATGAAGACCAAACCTTGGAAAATCCTGAACACCAAGATGCCAGATATGGGACTTCCATCCAGCCCATGGTTCACGGAATTCAAGGCGAGATTTCAGGATTTCGCTGTGGCTCATGCTTGGGCCATCTGGGAGTCTACCCACTTCCTGTACATCTCTGCAGAGGACAAGCGAGTGGACGAATCTCTCCGCAAGTACTCCCTTGCCCGGAAGAATCGTCGGGGGCGAGCTTCCGAGGCGTGGGTCCGTCTGTGTACGTTTATCATGGAGGGTATCCGGGATGGTAACTGTGACTTGGACCTGTTTCTCTTCCCGTTCATGCTCCATCTACCGAACCGTAGGTGCGGAAATGCAGCGGAAGGAGGGACGTGGTATCCCGGCCTGGGTGCGCGGGATCAGACTACCTCCCTTTCCGAATCTCTGGAGGCCATTGACCAGCAAGATCGTTGGCGCAATCAGTACCGCGCACGGCCCTCCGACCACCCTGGACTTCAAGTGACTCGGCTCCACGGTAAGTACAGTCATCCACAGGGATGAGCAATCGGGCTTACTTTAATTCTTTTATTTCTCTCGTTTCTCTTTTAATATATCCATCCGTTCCTCTTTCGTTCCCACTCCAAACATTTACTGTTGACTACTAACCGTGGTTAGTCTCGTCCAGCCTGCTTGGGGATCCGCCTAGAGGGACCTTTTATTGCCGCAGGGCAATTCTTGGTCCGATCGGGACTGAACGTCCTGTTCCCAGTCACGGTCGCCATATTCCTCTTCCACGGGATGGCTGGATCCGGGCGAGGGGCCTCGTATCTAGCGGCCGGTTTAATTATCTCCGATAGCCTATTCATCTCCGCCAATCCGTCTAACAACACTGGATCTGAAACGGTGAGACCGATCTGATCTCGCATGGCCAAGGTGGCCAGATGGTCTGCGCTGTTATTCCACTCTCGCTTGACATGTAGCAATTCGTGCTCCGGCCATCTCCGCAAGGCGGACATAACCCGATCATTCAACAATCTCAGCCGGGGTGCCTTGCAATCTATCTCTCCAGTGATTTGCCGGATCACCATGTTGGAATCACCACATATGATGATCCGCCCCTGTGTCCGGCCAGCCAACAGATCTAGGCAAAGCAACAACCCTCTGTACTCCGCTTCGTTCACCGTAATGCCAGGCGTGAAATCCGAGGCGGCCGCGACCACTTTCCATTCGGGCAAATTCCGCACAATGGCACTATAGGCCCCGATCATGTGGTCGTCCGGGCTGGCCGCCTGTCGGGACAAAAAAAGGCGCCTTCTCATTGGCCGAAATAGCTGACAAGGGCGACATCCCATTGGCTGATATTGCTGGCCCGGCTCGCGTCTCCGCTTGCCTATCCTGTTCTCTCAGCTTGTGGTAATCCACCTCCCGTAATTCATATAAAACCACCGCATAGACTGCGAAATCCTCGATGAACCGACTGTAATAATTCAGGCTGCCCAAAAAGGATTGCATAGCCTTTAGGGATCGCGGGAAAGGCAGATTACTCAAGGACTCCAAATCCTTCGGATTAGCCTCCAATCCGGCAATCGAAACTTGATGACCCAGATAGGTCACCTTAGTCTTTCCCCAGAAACTCTTAACCACACTAATCGAAAGATTCCACTTTTCACACGTAATCATCAACTTCTCCACTTTGTCACACAGTAAATCCCAGGTAGTTGCCGTAACGAGAATGTCATCAATGTAAGACCGCCGCCCCAAAACTGAAGGTTTTGGGTCGGGGTCCGGGTCACCTTCGGTGAACACATCTCCGACCAGAGCCGGATCTTGATCCGCCTTGATCTTGAAGTGTCCATACAGCGCGTTATCTATCAGCCGCTGACCGACCTCGTTTGGTGCAGTGGTTAAAGCCCTGCCCTCGGGACCGGGAGATTGCGGGTTCGAGTCCCACCGTGGACGAAAATCCAAAGTCGGAT
>MIQA02024080.1:0-14591 GCA_001887855.2 Sclerospora graminicola
CAACAGTGTCTGCAGTGGCTTAACTGCGTCACTACTCATGGCTTGTCGAGTTTTCTTAAATGATTTTTCCCCCTTTTGAAGCGAGCATGCAGATGATTGGAAAAAATAAAGTACCGGTACCGATAACTTATTCTACGTTTCCAAGAAAAAGAACGCAACTCTCTTGCTGCTCATACACTTTACGACCAGGGGTGTGCGGTATTGGTACCGGTAGTGGTTAGTACCGGTAGTACCACCGGTTGTACCACCGGTATTAAACACTACCGATACCGATACCGGGAACTTCAATGTAGGTATGAAGAATACCGAACCGATACCGCCCTGAGTAATCTTGGTATCTATCACTACCGAAGTCTGAAATTACGGTATTGAGTATCGATAGTATTCACCGTCAGAGCCAATCTAGGTACTCGGCACTGATAGTATTTACCGTCCATACTAATCCCGGTATTACAGTAGTACCAACTAAATCGGTGTCCAGAGACAATATTTTGTCTCGGTATTTGTATTTCTAGTACAGTATTGACATTGCAACATACCAAAAAAAAGTCGTAGAGTTGATAATGATATTAATGTTTCTTACACTCCCCATCTATGTAGCCTGGTTAATGCATCGTTTGACATTCAAGCAAAAGATAAGGTGGACAATTAACTGATGGTAATGATAAGGGAAAAGTTCACCTCTGTTTGAGTCACCTCGGTTAGAGGCTCCTAACCCAAGGGCCAACAAAGTTAAAGAAGACACACCGACCTTTCATAGATATGGGTGAGCAAAAACAGTGTCATCCATGTCTGTGAGTTTTGGGTGAAAATTCCTGTATAATTTTATAACCGAGGATCTGTTGACTCAGCCGACCTCTTCGAGGTCAGTTGAGCCAACCGAGATGGTGACGACCTTCTGACCAATCAGATGCCCCCATTTTTCAACCGAGCTGTTCCAGAACAGAGGTGAACTTTGCCCTAAGTAAATACAAGAAGGAGTAGGAGAGCATTATGGTAGTTAGTTTTTATAATATAGCATTTTTTCGTGAATGAAAGCAGTCTTTTATGTTGGTGAGAAGAAGTTAAGAAAAATAAACAACAAGTTGTGGTAGCCTATGATAACTATCTACTAGGATATTAATGACTAAAGCGCAAATGCTCCCTCACCATCCGTCCGTCGTCTTACAACGGCATTAGTTTCCTATGGTGGTATGCAACCCTCTTCTGACAGTCCAATTACCGGGTATTAACTATATAAGTCAAGCCCGGTACACACTACCGGTACTAATTACCGGTATGCAGTCCAATGTTGGTATAAGTACCGGTAAGTGATACCGGCCAAATCCAATTTCGGTACTAGTTTTGGTATACCAATACCGGCCATGTTAATTTCGGTAGTAAACCGTACCGACGTGTTAATTTTAGGTATCGGTAGGAAACTATAGTATCAGTATCAACAAATTTAGGTACCTGATTCGCTACTATAGTACCGGTGCCGAAATGTGATACCGCACACCCCTGTTTACGACAAACCAGTTAAGCGCTGCCGCTGATGGTAAAAGAGGTTGAGATCAGCGATAGCTCTTTCTTTTCGATGGACGCTAAGGCCTCCCAACGGCGCAAGTCTACATCGTGGAAGTTCTCCTATACTGTAGTATCATCGCTACTACTTTGGACACAAGCAAAAGGGTACTGGACTGCGTGGCCTCAGCACTGGAGTTGGGCGTAGACAATACCATAGCTCGCATGGATGGTACGCCGAGAAATGAAGCAGCGAGTTTTGATTCCGCATACGCTTGTCGCTCATTGGGCAGTTGGCAATCCTCACCCCGCAAGCTGATTACAAAGCGGTTATTCTCATGGACCGTGTTCTGCTTGACAACATCGTTAGCGTGCAACCTGCACAACAAAATAACTGAGGCACATTAAGACGCTCCTCAGCCGCGATACCTCTACCTTCTGTTGGTAGCAAAAAGAGCCGGTCTTTGGGCGTCGTCACGCCCTCATCGTACCAGGTGTTGCTTATGAAGACATTTTCGACATTGCTGCGTCCTTTCTCTTGGAAATGGGGTCAACGTATCAATTCAAGGTCAGAATAATGTTTCCCATAACTACATGTACTAGCCAGTTGAATTGTGAATAATCATTCCGATTATGCCACACATTAGTAAAATCCGACTGTTAAATGTGGAGGTCAACACTTTTTACCCCCGCTTCTGGTCACCACGTATAAAAAAAGAAAAATGACACGAGGCCGAGAGCGCACATACCAGAGCGAAAAGTTCAGGCGTTACCATTCTACAAAAAAGAATAATTTGTTCAAACCATGCAACAGACTTCACAGACGTTGTACCGTCCGCACTAAAAAAAGATATATTGGCTGAAGGTTCAACTAAGAATCTGGAGAGACGCGGCAGTAAAGATTTCCGTTTAGCGTTTGAGAAACCTGAATCATCCATTTATCCATCGTAGTAATTGGTAGAAACTCGTCAATAGGGTCAGGGCAAGCCGTTCTCGCCAAAACGTCTAACAACAAATAGAAAAATGGAAACTGGTCACCACATGCTGCGACGAAGTCACTTGAAAAAGCAGCAATCGCTGTCCAAGCAGCGCCAGATGCAGACGCAACAGTTTTCGACTAGCTCTTCAACTAGCGGAGTGCCTTCCAAAACCATAGCAGGCAAGTTACACACGTTTGATCGTCTGCACGATGAGGGTTTCGCATATCTGGCTGACAACTCGTACATTCGCTCGGGCTATCGCCTGCACTACTCGACCCGGGATTGTTTCTTGTCTCTCTTCGAGCTACACAATGAAACGTTAAATGTGTGGACCCACATGGTCGGCTCCTTTATCTTTCTCATGCTCATGTTTTATCTGGCGCTCTCCAACCATGCGCTATCTCCGATGACGGACGCGGCGGTTTTCTCAAACATCACGATGCCGCATGTTTGGTGTCACAATGGCGAGAAGTGGATGGTGGAGGGACGCCACACACCGCGGATGCTGTTGGCAACAAGTTTGCCCGAGGTATGTCCACCGCCCAATGGGCGCGTTGCTCCTGCTAAATACTATGAAGTGGCCAGCGTCATTTTTGATCACAGTTTGCAACGCCTTCCCAGTCTTGAGCACTTCCATGCGCTCCTAGAAAACAATGTTGGCGGCTTTTCCGAATCGGTGGGATCTCAGATGGAGCAATTACGCAATGAACTTGGCGCGCTGTCGGCGCGGCTTGGAGAACATGTGCGAGACGTTCACTCAGAGCAAGTGCGGTCGCTCAAGATGCAGCTGAATGATCGAGTCGAGTCCCTCTCGTTATTTCTACAGGATGTCGCCAGTCAAGTGGGTGCTGATCTCCCTATGAAATACGCACTGAAGGAGCTACACAGTGTGGCTGATAGTATTCGAAACGGACTTCATATTCTAGCGTCCGCGGAAGGGCACAATGTTCCGCATTGGCCAATATTTGTCTTCATGGCCAGCGCAGTGATCTGCCTAACGTGCAGCTCCATCTTTCACTTGATGTTCGTGGTGAGTCGCTCGGCGTATACTTTTTTGTCTCGGCTCGACTATGCTGGTATCACGATTCTGATCGCGGGATCCTTCTATCCCATGATATACTACTCGTTCTACTGCCATCCATGGTTGCGCAGCGCCTACCTCATCTCTATTTCGACTATGGCTGCGCTCACCTTCATTGTGGCGCTCCTACCGGTTTTCAGCACACCCAGATTCCTCGTTGCACGCACATGTATCTTTGTGGCGCTGGGTTTCTTTGGTGTGATCCCAGTGACACATTTGGTGTGGCATTTTGGCCTCTTTGATCCTCACGTAACAGTCATGCTTGGCCCGTTGCTCTTGATGGGGTTGCTGTACATAAGCGGCGCCATCATTTACGCTACCAAGTTTCCGGAGCGCTTCTACCCTGGCCGATTCGACCTGTGGTTTTCGAGCCACCAGCTCTGGCACATTTGTGTCGTGGCTGCCGCGCTTGTACACTTTGCCAACGCCCTGCAGCAGTATGAATGGCGCTGGAATACAGAGTGCGAAGCATAGTCATGAGCTTACCATGTTTGTTTGATCGCGAAGCCGTTCGACGCCGCTAATGGAAAGAATATCGAAATGGCAGCGGCTAAATAGAGCGCACAATTTATTTTTTATAACAGTCATGGGTTCTGAGTTCTTAGCGGATAGTTGCTGTGAAAATCTACTTAACTTTTTATTGTAGTGCCTGTGTCTACCGGTCGTGAACAAAGCAGCTAGACGCCTTGTCCATGACGAAGCTGCAGCAGGAGTTGCCGCTGGCTTTGGCAAAGGAAATGCAAACCACAGGCCGTTGCTCATTTAAGTCTAAAGACAGGTTTTCCGCATTTGAAGATGTGCTGGCAGGTGAAGCATGTCAGTCAGCCTTTCCCAACGAACGCGACATTCGGCGTCTTAAGCCGTTGTATCAAACTCCACGCGAGGCCAATCCAGCCTTTGTAGCTGCAGCAGCCAAAGGTGCTGTTGTGGCCAAACTTGCTCTGGCAACTCAAGCTGCGCAACAGAATTCATCTACGACTCGCACACCGTACCAAGCACCAAGCAACCATAAGTTTCGAGAACGCCCGTCTCCTCTGAAATGGGTTTTGCAAGCAAATGGTCGCGACTTCCAAGTTAAATTTGCGATACCCAGCAATCAGGATATCCGGCGTCGCACTGCACGGGACCAGGAAGGATTTTTTGGTGCTGCGCATGATTAAGACATTCCTCATTTCCAGAGCAACATAACCAACACCGCTCCAAACTCTGCGCATGCATTTTTTTTGATAATTGATAATGTATTAATAACTGTTCGCTGTTGTAAATCGTACCACAGCCCTCCATAATTAGTCTGTGCAAAAATAGTAATTAGTCTGGCACAAGACTAATTTAGGTGAAGGATTCCGTCGGACAGCAACATGGGAGCGGGGATCAACGGGTGAGCACCATCATTACCACTTATGATCAGAGTACGTATCCTAGCATCCCAGACAAATTTGCTTGGACCTGGAAAGCTGTGCTCGGAAGAACCCATAGTGGAGTTAGCAGAGAAGACATGACTAAGCAGCTGGGATATTTCGTTAACGATTGGGCAACACGGCAGGTGACAGAAGCGGAAAACGACCAGTTGTTGGCACCGATATCAGTTGATGACATACATGCAGCGATCAAGGCGTTGGAACGACGAAAGGCGGCAGGACCGGATCTTTCATACTCTTCATTAACTATTTTCACACAGCAGTGATAGTGAGTTAGTCAGGATTGAATAATGATTTTTATATAGATTTCGAAGAAGACCTGATCCCGGACTTGGAAGTGGTATATAACGATATACTGAACGGAGCTGATCCTCCAGAGTCCTTTCTTGAGGCAGTTATTATACCTCTCAAAAAGAAAGGGGAATCGACAAATGCTATGGACTACAGGCCAATATCGCTTCTACAGACAAGTTATAAAATTTTTGCTAAGATTTTAGCGCGACGACTCCAGCGTTTCTTAGGCCGGCTGATTGGAGACTCACAGCAGGGTTTTGTACATGGACGGCGCATGGATAGGGCAGTGGTGATGATGTTGGCAATTTTGCAACAATATAAAAACGCTATTGAAAGGAGATAGCGGAGGAATTTTGTTTATTGATTTTGCCAAGGCTTACGATACCGTGGATCGACATTTTCTGATGGCAACGCTTACTAAGTTTGTGTTTTCGCAACGATTTGTCGATTTAATGTGGGCCCTCCACAATGGAACGACCGCCCGGTTTCTGGTGAATGGGGAGCCTTCGGAACCACTGGAAATCGTATCGGGGATAAGACAGGGATGTCCTTTAGCACCGCTATTATTTATTTTAGTGGTCGAGCCGCTGGGTATGGCTATTGCACAAGAAGGGGGAATACAAGGATGTGCCATACAGGGACAGGATACGAACGTTATGCACAAATTCTCAGCGTTCGTCGACGACTCGACGATTTTCTTTGCACAAGGGGCACAAGTATATACAGCACTTGTCAAACAATTTGGGTACCTTTCCGGATTGATGATTCAACCTGCGAAAAGTAATATCATGTTTCTCGAGACCACCCATCAACGGGACGAGTGGTGTGGTATACCGGTAGTGAAGAAGAATGATACCATCCGGTACCTCGGGTATCAGATAGGAAGAAAACAGCTAGCGGAGGTCAACTGGGCGGTACGTATCCGAGTGCTCCAAAGACGGTTACTCACAGCGACTAAATGTGGTACAACAGTGATGGACCGAGTAACATTGTTCAATGCGGCGGCACTACCGGCGATTTTATTCACGGCGAAGATGTTCCTGTCTGACGATAATATTTATCAAGAGCTGGTACATTTACAAAAGCAATTTCTTTGGGGAAGTCAAGTATCAACGGAACCGAGTCGGCATAAAATTTCGCCTCATTTGTTCTACATTCCGAATGAAGCAGACGGGTTGGGTCTCATTTCAATTCCGGTCGCCGTACATACGTTGGCGGTCAAGGAAGCGACGATGTAGCTATTGGAGCCTCGTGACCGCTATTCTCAAGCGTGGAGGAATTGGTGGCATATGTTGCAGCCTAACAACACTAATTTATGGATTTCTCCATGTTACTTTCGTAGATACAAGGGGAGCACGGGAAACATCAGGGTACCGGCACAAGTTCAGCATCACTTAGCACGATACTTAAGTCCAGTCCTTCGCAGGAGACCTTTTCGCAGATAGACAGGTACGTGAAGGCTCATCTCCAGGGGTGAAGGCAGAAATGCGGAACACCGTATGTGGAACCAGCAACAGGAGTTATATACGGGGGGGGGGAATTACGGTTCGCGCGGATTTGGACGAGATCGAGTGGCATGGGCTTAGTCCCGACTATGTGAATACCTTTTGGGGCACTTTCCATTGGAATGAAAATCCGTGGATTTCGGAAGGGATGGGACTATGTCTACCTCAGCAGAAATACGATAGACTACCGGTGATGACAATACAGGAGTTGGGCATTACGAGAGTAGCGGCGAACAAGTATCAGTGGCAAGTAAAGCTCAATGGATTGATAGGGCACACTAGAGCTAAGGTAGGGAGGTGGCCAAGAGTGCCAATTGGAGAAGATATTGGGTATGCAGGGTCGTTACGATTATTGTGGACACCGGATATCTGGACTAATGTTACTTGGAAACTGGATGCTAGTCGACGAATACGGGGGGTCTGCAAAACAACGCAAAATCAATGGGTTCTCTTACAACGCAGTGACGGGATTTACTGGGATTGTGATTTGGCGAATTCCGCGGACAATGCCGAAAGCAGGAGAGAACAAGCAAGAGAAGGGGATGAGTTACGGGGATTGGTATTTGCAGCACACCCGGCTATCCATGGCTTCCCATGGTGGGTGAAGGAAGACATATTGTATGCGAACATTAAGCAATGGCTGCGGCGTTCCTTTCGTAGAGTTTACTACAGATTGCTATCGAGAGGTTTAACGCAGATCGAGCAACGATGGGAAGGGAAAACACAGCAAGCAGACTGGAATATGTATATACAGGATCAAGTACCAGCGGCATTATGGCAGCATGGAAATTTACTCTCGGATTATCAACTCTGGTGCATGTATAGAGCGGCCACGTTCCAGCTCAATGTCCACTATGATGGATACAATCAACAAGGAGGGTGCGCCATGGATCAACAATGTGGCGCACCCGGGAAAGGGGTCACACATACTGTGTGGGGGTGCAGCCTGGCCAAAACATTTTGGCTTCGACTTGTTAGTAGCTGGAAAGGCTGGTGGATGACAGAACAGGAGGTTCTGCAAGCACAACGTCATTTCGCGACACGAGAAGCGCCAAGAATTTCGGAAACGATGATGGAAAGATTACGGAACAGATGTGGTAAACAAGCGGAGGCTTGTAGCGTGGGATTAAAACGCCTTTGGTGGGCTTTTTGCTCGATTGGTATGAAGTGAATATGGCAGTTACGAAATGAGACAGTTCACCAAGGCGTTCACAAGTCGAAGTATGAACATTTTCACACCGTGTGGAATAAAATAATCGCTCAGATAACTGCTGTAGTGGTGTATGAAACGCAACACCCTGGGACGAGATTACGGGGGATCAAACTACAGGTTTGTTTGAAATGTTTCCAAGAAGGATTACGTGACCAGTCAATTGATCAGCGCAAGAGATTACATTCCCTCATGCAGGGAGATAGGCGATCAGAGATAGGTTTACAAACTGCTCTTAGGAATTTTATTGTAGCTAATAGTTAAGAGGCTAAATAGACTGCGAATTAACAACGACTAATTTAGGTGAAGGAAAATAGTGTGAGTTCTCAATTCCTAATTAGTCTGGCACAGACTAATTTGTGTAAAAAATTAGGGATTGTTTCAAGGTAACAATTGGGTCTTGTCCAATTAACGTATTTACCCAAATTGATTGCCCTACCCAAAGGAAAAAAGCAGTATACTCCATTTCAGCTCCATATATACGAAAAGATATAAATTAAAAAAAATAATTGTATCTTTCTATATATGGAGTTGAAATGGGAGTATACTGCTTTTAAGAAAGAACAGTCGTCCACATCTTGAAACAGTGGTCTTCTCAGCTGGTTCGTCCTCTCTTGTCTTCTTCGAGATCTTCGGTTTAGGTTTCAACATATTTTTAGGTGCACACACTGATCCGCCCATGGTTTTCTTAAAAACAGATATCCATTTCAGCTCCATAAATAAAAAAGATATAATTAAAAATTAATTGTATCTTTTCTATATATGGAGTGAAATGGAGTATACTGCGTTTTAAGAAAAGAACAGTCGTTACAACATCTTGACAAGTGTCTTCTCAGCTGGTTCGGTCTTCTCTTCGTCTTTTCGAGATCTTCGGTTTAGGTTTCACATATTTTTTAGGTGCATCACACTGACCGCCCCATGTTTTTTCTTTAAAAAGCATAAACATCATTTCAATACATATATAGAAAAGATAAATTAAAAAAATGTATCTTTTCTATATATGGAGTTGAAATGGAGTATACTGCTTTTTTTGTTGATAGTTGTGAATAGAAGTGTTTTCGATGTCCAAGTCCAAATTTTGATGTTGTTGACAAAAAGTAAGACCATTTTATTTCAAAGACATGAAAGAAAGCAGTATACTTCATTTCAACTCCATATATAGAAAAGATATAAATTAAAAAAGTTAATGGTATCTTTTCTATATATGGAGTTTGAAATGGAGTATACTGCTTTTTTATGAGGGCTCGCCCGTTTTGAGCGCCCTCTTGTAGGGTCCACAAAAGAAAGAGGCAGAGGATGACGACAACATACCAAAGAACCGTCATTGTTGGCTGAAACAGACGACGGTACTAACAAAACCCAAAGATAAAATTCAACCCCGTCAACAGCAAAACCAGTTCGTAATCACCTTGAAGTAAAGAAAAAGCCGGTTTACATGTATCACTATTAAGGTCTTTAAAGTTGCCCTATGGATCAGGCGTCAAGTTTTATATAATTGACGCCAAGTGGACCGTTCGTAGCATCTTTATAGCTGACTCGTCGTGTGGTTGGTGCCGCCGAAAAATAGTGCAGTATCCCTACAGCGCTACGATTTCGATTGAAAAATGGGGTACCACTACATAAGTGATATTTAAGTTGAAATATCACAGTTCATTTTCAGTCTTGCTATCATAAATATGAATATTTGATTATAAGTTATTATAATCCACAAGGAAATCCGATTTGGATGTAAATCCAAGAGGGGATCTACTAGTAAGAGTACTATTTGATCAGTTTTATATTACATGTTTCAATGATAAATTTAGATTTAATTATAGTTATTAACTCTAAACCACTCTTAAACTTACCGTATTGCAGCCACGCGTCTTGATTATATATTCTCATAAATAATTTAACTAACTAAAAAGTCCACACCTAAGCTTAATCTTACTTAAACTATTGAGGAACAAATTACATTTGTCCCTAACCAATTGCACGCTTCCTCACTTGCAATTTATCCAATGTAAGCCTGTAACACTTTGTGGTCCCTCCTAACGACCAATGTTCCGTTCCGCTATTTAACAGCCGCTGATTGACATGTCGACGGTCAGCGATCGCAATCGTGAACGAGAGCGTCAGCTCGCGCAAGACTTAGGAGGGAGGCTTTCCCTCACTTTCCACAACGTAGCGTGGACACCGTTGTGGAGATGATGCGGACCACGGGGCCTGACATCATCACCTTCCTCCGTGATAAAACCTCGGAGGAAGCGTTGGAAGTCGTAAACCGTTTTAAACGGGTTTACTTGGACCCCCAAGTGCGCTCCGCGACAATAATGTCGCGGTCGCCGCCAACAACGCCAACGTCGAGCGCTGAAGTAGTAAAGGCGCGGATACCGCCCTTTACTGGCGAAGGGGGTGAACCCCTACGAAGATGGTTCGCAGAGGTGGAAGTTTCCAACTCTGCGCAGATGATTGTTGACCCACGTCAACAAGATTATTTTGCCACTACATGCCTGGGCGGTCGTGCCAGGGCATGGGCGATGAGTCGCAGATCCACTGATGAATCTGCGTTCCTGACTTATCAGGAATTAAAGCTGGGCTCAAACTCAACCTTGAAGCTCCGGAAATGGAACTTAGTTGCCGGCAAGAGTTCATGGAACTCCGGCAACTTTGGAATAGTCACCGTTGCACCTGTTGCTAACCGGACTGACAACATACTTCGTGGGGTATCAACCTTCACAAAATCCAACAACGTTAGACATTCAGTCGGGTTTAAGAGACTCCCATTCCATAGTGTTCCAGGTGATGTCCTCCAAATCCGCATACACGTCCACAAAGTCGCCGGGATATAGTAACATCGCCGGGTCCTTAGACTGTTTTTCACAATGCATCTGTAATTTCATGTGAGTTAACGTACCTGTTTAGCTGAATCTGTTCCTCCTTAGTCTGGCCCTGTCGTAGGTTGCAGTAGTTAAGCGGTGGACCCGAATTCCGAATTAAAAACGGTAGTTCTTCGCTACCATTGACGGCCATCCAGCCCACCTGATCCGGCCGGCCAACTTCTGGCTGACCTGGTTCTGAGTCCATTGATCACGCTCATCTGGCTCGATTCCATGCCTTGTAACGTCCTGCCGCTTGTGAATACACCCGGCTGCTGGCATCCTGCGTCCTATGGTGGCCGATCCGGACAGCTGGCTTGGATCAACATTGCTGCCTATCAGGTGAGTGCATTCACTTCTCATTAGCCCGTTAATTCCAGGACCACTTCACCACACTGCCAAGCCAGATGACTGAGACATTTTTGGCGGAGAGACTTTCCATCGATCCAACATATTCAAGACATCCAAAATGACCTCTTGCACACGCGGAGGAGCCTGTACGACAGGGGCAGTCTGGATCCGAGTCTCTTCAAGCCGGTCTTGCAGTTCACATAAAAAGACTTGAACCGATCCTCCTTGTCCAGCAAGGTGGCGTAGGCATGGTCGGCCCGGGCCAACTCGTCACAAGCATCATGATATCGTGCTCGAACTTGGAATGCTCGGCTTGCAGCCTTTGCTGTTTGGAGGTGGCCTCCTGCAGGTGCTGCTCATGGGAAGAAATATGACGGAGAGCCTGAGCATTGAATTCTCGCAGGTGGTCCCGGTTATCCCGCATGGTGTCTAGTTCTTGAGACACCTGGCGGTGACCGTTACAAAGATGCAACAGGTCATGAGATTTCTGTAAGACTTCAGCAGATCGTTCTTTCAGCTGTTCCAGTTGTTGGACTACAAAACAACACGGCCATGCAAAAATGGTAAGTAATAAAACGACAATATAGAAGTGGTCGAATCACTTACGCTGAGTTTCGAGCGGTGGACTAACTCTTGGTTATCGACCCGAAGAGGCTCGACGGCGTCCGCCAGCATATGAAGACGGTCCCTCTCCCTTGTCAGGTTGGCGACTTGGTCCTCGAGATCAGCTACTTGACGTCGTAGATCACTCGGTTCCAAAGATGATTTCCAGGCGGTAGCTTCGTCAGCTCGCTCTTGGCCGATGCGAGGGCTTGTTCCAAACCCACCTGGATATGCACCATGCTATCCACTTGAGCCGCCAGCATCTCACCTAGATCTGCCACTTCGGAAGAGGGAGCAGATGGTGCAGCGGCCTTATGCAAAGCATCAGTGAGTTGGTGTACAATGGCCCGAAGACGGGCTACTTCATCCGTGGCATCCTGGCGGCTACGTCTTATCTCGGAATCCGAGGTCCAGTGCGATCCAGCATCACACAGAGAGTTGTATAGCGCTGCACTTGAATTTCGGATCGGCCTGACTGGATCGAAGATCGGCCTGAAGGGGGGAAATAGTGCCCATTAACGTTTCCCTGTCACCTCAGACCTGACCGTGAATGCGGAGCGCCGTATCATTGTCAGCTGGAGATAACACCAGGTCAGGAATACGGAAAGAATCCAGCGCCCCCGCGATTTCCACCCCGCTGGAAGGCGAGTCATCGTCAACCAGGGTGACTCGACAGATGTTATCTTCGTCGACTTGCAGAACTGGAAATACTTCAAGAGATGGTCAAAACGGGCAGATGAGACGTCAGGCCATCTTGTAGACCAGTTTAGCCGTCAGAAAATTGGGCAGAGGACATACCAAATCGGGGAATTGGTAAAAGGGGTTAAAAGACTTGTGTCAGGTGAGATCGTGCCCCAACCGTTGTGCGGCTGCGACAAGACTCCGGGACGGCTGTGGTGGGAATGAACAAACGACCAGGTGCGAAATACACTTGACCGAGGCTTCCTTCTGATTGGCGGATAATACCGGCCAAGAGCGCGGATGCAGGATGGCAATTGCCAGGTGTATTCACAAGAGAGAGCGGTGCAAGGCATGGAATCAAGCCAAATGAGCGTGATCAAGGGGCACGGAACCGGGTCAGCCAGAAGTGGGCCGGCCGGATCAGGTGGAGCTGGATGGCCGTCGATGGTGGATATAAGTGGCCAAGGGGCGGATCGGCCAAAGGATGTGTGACCAAGGGCGCTGAGGAAGGCGATGCACCTGTAAAAGACGGATGGGACGCCGAAGGTGGATGCTTGGCCGCTAAAGGAGAATCGAAGTCGGCGGCCAGGTGTGTCCAGGTCGAGAGTGGATGGCTATCCAGGTCGAGCCGGATATTTGGTGTACGATACACCAAGGGGTATCCAGGTTGAGCTGCATATTTGGTGTACGGTACACAAAGGGCATCCAGGTTGGGCTGGATGGTTGGTGTCCGGTACACAAAGGCATCCAGGTGGAGCTGACTGGGCTATTTCAGTAAGGCACATAACTATATCCAGCCAGGTTTATTTGGGTATGTTACCCAAAAGGTTGTATTGGATCTAGGAATAAAAATCAGTTTACGTTTCGGTTTCTAAGACTGAAGTCGTTTTCATTGGTTCGGTCGCCTCTTACTGCTATTGGTTTACCCGGGGAAAGTTAAAAGGAACCCACCGGAAGTCCCCTGACCGAGAGTCGTCGCGTGACCTATACTCAACTCCAGTCGCCCGTGTTTTGAACATGGTTTATCTCTATTGGAAAGTGTGGCAACGTTTTGGGCTACTGTGGAAGATTGTGGAGTGTTATTTGGACTCCTATTATTGTAATGGGGTGCCATTACATAAGTGATATTTAAGTTGAAATATCACAGCTCAATTTCAGACTTATGTCTGAATTGCGAATATTGGATTATAAGTTGTTATAATCCACCTTGAGAACAGATTCTGATATAATTATCGAATCTAACAAGATAAAGATATCATTCAGACCAGCTTTATATTACATGTTTGTATGATTAGTTTAGATTTAATTATAGTAATTAACTCTAAAACCACTCATAATATATTCACTCTTGAACTTACCTTCTTCTAGACACGTGGCCTTAGGTTTATATATATTCAATATAACGTAGCGGAACGGATTATTGCCGGTTACGTAGATTATTGCCGAGAACGTCTCTTAGCCAATCAAATTGCTCTATAATGTATTTCAAGCACTCTGATTGGCTAAGGAGACAAATTACACGGTTTATTGCCGATTTATTGACCACGCTTGCGAGCTGCGACTGCCACGCTGCGCAAGCTTTACAGCGACGACGACCTCACCAAGGCAGTAATAATGTATGTTAGCGACGCCAAGGTGAAGGTTTTGACAGGCAGCTAGTTTGTGTGATGAATTGAAAAAATTGAATTTCAAGGACGATAATTTGTTTTAGGTGATGCAACAATCGAGCAGATAGATGTTCTTCGTTATCTTAACTTGATTGCTACTTCAGACGAGGTATTGCATAGGTCAGCAGGATTTTACATGGGTAACGCGCAGTCGAGCGTATAACACTTTAATTATGTATATGTTCATTTAGTCAATTAGATAAATATATACAAACGTGAAGTTTTGCAGTTTCGGCAATAATCTGGGTAACTCGTTTTTTTATCTTATAAATTCCCTCTTTTTCAGGTGGTTCAGCTTAGTCAATTTTAGAGCACTAAAAGCTAGCAATAGATCCCAAAATAGACCTTGATTTCTTCTTTGATTCTATATACTCCGAGATATTCTGGATCTAAAACAGCTGAGATATAGAAAATTTACTTAAGGGTCGAAACTCGGCAAT
>MIQA02024081.1:0-30780 GCA_001887855.2 Sclerospora graminicola
CATTCTTGCCTACAAAGTAGCCAAGAACGGGTATCTCAGGTGCACCAAAGGTGCACTTCTTTAAATTTGCATAGATCTTGTGCTTGCGCACAAGCTCTAACACCTGACGTTGATGTTCTTTATGAATGTCTACATCCGTTTTGCCATGCTCAGCCTTGCTATGGATGAACACGTCTTCAAAATAGCTCGGTGCGAATTCTCGCACCGGGCGCAATAGATGTGTGACGCATCTGTTGAAGGTGGCAGGGGCATTTCGAAGCCCCTGTGGCATCACAAGCCACTCCCAAGCATACAGCTTGGGGTGCTTACAGCCGTGAGAGGGATATCCTTCTCACGCATAAGATTTGGTAGAAACCATCCCTCAAGTCGAGAGCACTGAAAACGGTGCTCCCGCTCATGCCATCGATGATGACATCCTTTCTCGGTATCGGCGTCTGCGCCGGTACTGTTGCTGCGTTCAGCTTATTGAAAGCATGAACAATTCTCCACCCACCAGTGGATTTCTTTACGCCGAAGGTGGGGCTAGAGTGCGGTGAGTAGACTCCCGCACATGCCCCGCCTTGCGACGAGTTTCAAAGAACTCGTCGATGACTTTAACTTGGTCACGCGGCAATGACCATTGCCGCGTGACACAGTACTTCGTGCCAAGCACGAGATCAATTTCATACCTCGTTCTCTTATCCTTAGGGAACTTCTTCTGGGAATACGTCAGCGTATTCCCAAAGTACTTCGTAGTACGGAGAATTCACCTTAAGCGACTCCCAGCTCTGCGCTTCAAAACGCTGAACTTTGGTTTGATCACTGGGAACGAGTTCGTTCTCAGCGTTATTTCCATTGGGAACAAGTTCGTTCCCGATGCCTTCTAATTGCAAAGTGGATATTCGCTCACTAATATCCACAACCTCATCAGATGCGACAATGACGCAGATCTGTTCGATCTGATCATTTCGCAAGTTCTTTACGAACTTCTTCCAGCTCAAGGCTGGAAGGGCCATCACCTCTGAACTTAGGTTCGGAGAGTTGTCAAGTGTGAGAGACTGGGTAACTAATCCGGTCTCTGTCTGCGTCAGGACGTTGATCGTCTCGACGGACACAGCTGCGAGATCAGACACACTCGTCCGATCTGTTGCACGGTGATCATCACTTGTGCGCAAGGCCTTCTCTTCATGGTAATCACTGTCTACCATGGTGCTCATGCACTCACGACTTCTCTTAGTCGTGAGTTCTTTATTTTCGACACGGAAGTCATTTGCTTCCGTGACGGTTTCATCTTTTTCATGGTGGGTGTTTCCCACCGCGTGTGCATTCTCTTTGCCACGACCGTCATCGGTCGTAGTAGCAAATTCAACACGGGAGTGCTTTGCACCCGTGTCGCGCACATTACTGACACGCAACGACTCGTTTGTCGCGCGTTCGCGTCCCTCTGAACTCTGATCAGCGGGTGTACTGTCCGCTGACCTAGCCGGATCAGGTCTGGTGGTGCCAACGCTATCCACCAGACTGTCTGACTCTGCGGTTGTATCATTAGATACAGCCGGATTACTCACAGGGTGATCAGATCCTGTGAGACCGCCGCAGTCGATCGACAGGTTATCCCAGTCGATCGTTGGTTGATGCTTGGACATCCAAGGGATGCCCAAGATCACATCGAACTTGTCGTCAAGATCGAGGACGATGTATTCGTCCTCGAACGACAGTTCGTCTAACTCGAAGCGTGTGCGAATTACACGCTTTGGTATAGTCACGGTTGCACCTGTTGCTAACCGGACTGACAACATGCTTCGTGGAGATTCAATCTCCTCGAAGTTCAACGACGTTAGAACCTCAGTTCTAACGAAATTGTTTGACGCTCCTGTGTCAAACAGAGCATGTATGGGGACATCGTTTCCATGCGGCTTAACTTCCAGGGTGATGAGAGGTTTCTCTTCACCCTGCACACGTTGACAGGACATAGTCCCGTCTGGGGCTATTATCCTCACATGCCCGATGTCGGCATGTGAGATAACCGTCCAGTAGGGCACCCCGCCCCTACTGGTTGTTCACGTTTTTTGCATCAATAGAGGGTTGCCCCTGTTGATGTCGCTTGCCAGCAGACTGTCCAGTCCGCTGACTGCGTGGCGCCGGACGCGGCGCCATACACTCATGGGCGTAATGGCCCATTTTCGCGCATCGATTGCAGCGAAGGAACTTCTTGTTCTTCGGTTGCCTCGGAGTTGAGGCAACTGCAACCGAAAGGTCCATAGGTTCTGGACCTCCTCCGCCCGCATTCTGACGCGGATGTGGGTGTCTCGGGACGAAGTGTGAACTTCGTCTCGATTGGAAGTTTTGGTTAGTATTAACATGCTGCATTGGCGGCATGTTAAAGTCGAAAGGCGCTTGTGCTTTCCGACTAACCCCAGCATGCGCTGCTGATCGACGCATGCTGAATTCCTCCCGGATGCTTTGGTCTATAGCATCGCTCAGAGTCTTTGGGGGAACCCGGTAAAGACTCTGTTTGATGGGACCGTCATTCAGTCCCTTCATGAAGGCGGTGACCTGCATGGCAGGGGGCACCGGCTCATATACAATATTTGATAACAAATATTGTATTTCTGAGCGTACGCATGTAGGCTCAGCTTGCCCTGCCTGAGTTCCATGAACTCTTCACGGCAGCTAAGCTCCATTTCTGGAGCTTCGAAGTTGTGCTTTAGCTCAGCTTTCAAATCCTGATACGTCAGGAACGCAGATCCATCAGTGGATCTATGGCTCATCGTCCATGCCCTGGCGCGACCGCCTAGGCATGTGGTGGCGAAATAAGCTTGTGAACGCGGGTCCACAATCTTCTGCGCAGAGAGAGCATCCTCCACCTCTGCGAACCACCTACGAAGAGGTTCACCCCCTTCGCCAGTAAAGGGCGGAATCCGCGCCTTTACTACTTCAACGCTCGCACTAGGTGCGGGCGCTGGTGTTGCCGCCGCCGTTTGGGAGCGCAATATTGCATTGCGCACCTGGGGGTCGACATACATTTTCTTGAAACGGGAAACCGTTTCTAAAGCATCCTCCGAGGTTTTGCCACGGAGGAGAGTGATGATTTCGGGCCCTATGGTCCGAATCATCTCAGTCACTGTCATTATAGCACTCGGTGATCAGTTAGGGAAGTTTTCCATAACTAAGTCTTGCGCGAGCTGACGCTCACGCTCACGTTCACTGGCTGTTGTCATGACAGCCAGCGGCTCTTAAACCTTCGTCCCGCTAGTTAACTAACGGAACACGTCAACAGTGGTCGTTTAGACGGACCACAAAGGGCTACCAGGTGTAACAGGGCTACTGTTACGCGGCTTACACTGTAAGATTGCAGTGAGGAAGCGTGCAGTTTGTGTAGGACCAAATGTAAATTTGGTCTTCCTTAGTTTACCTTAGATAAACTTAGATAGAAACTAGTTAGTGTATTAATTAATCTATCACTTAACTATATATATATGTTATTATATATACCTAAGGGTGCTTGAGTACTAGAAGGTAAGTTTAAGAGTGAATATATTTATGAATGGTTAAGAGCTAACTAGTATAATTAGACCTAGACTAATCATAGTAACATGTAGTATAAACTGACCTGAATGATATTTCTATCCTTAGATTACTTGTTAGATTCGATAATATCAGAATCTGTTCTCAAAGTGGATTATAACAACTAATAATCCAATATTCACATTTCAGGTATCAAGTCTGAAATTGAACTGTGATATTTCTATTCAAATATCACTTATGTAATGGCACCCCATTATGAGATGCTTCGCTGTACGACGAGCGCCGGCGCTGTCAGCAGCTTTAATCAGACGATGAAAGACACGATGCGGGAAACGGGCAGACGAGTGCAAGGAAGCTTTGGAACGAGTGTGGAAGGGAGTATGTTTGCTTGGAGTAACCTGGTTGTGGTTTATACGAAATGAAGTGGTTCATAAAGGGGTTCACAGAAGTGCGCAGGAGCAGTTGCAGTCGATATGGTCAAAAACAATGAAGCGGTTGTTAGCAGAGGCTTATTATGAGCGCAGCAGAACCGCGACAAGACTACGAGGGATACGACTTTTAATCGGGTTGGAGTGTTTGCAAGAAGACTTCCAGGAAGAGTCAAGTGATGAACGCATAGCGATACTACCTTTTGAACAGGAAGATAGTTCATCAGAGACAGAGAAGGGATTAGATCTTGCTCCAAGAGATTTTATTGTAGCTAATAGGTAATTACTAAATAGACTGCGATTGAACAACACATTGTATAATAATAGGGAGCCACTAGGTGCACCCCCTTTTTGATACGTGCACACCCCCTGTACCATAAAGTAGGTACAACGTTCCGTAAAAGAATGAAGGTGAACAGGACCGTCATTTTTAGCCGGCTTTGTACTAAAAGGGAGTCCAACGATTTCACCTCAAAAGCTGACAATATCTTCTCTTCGTTGACCTGCATCAAGCTAATTTCTTGGTGCTTACCAGAACTAAAATTCTCTAGAGTATGTTGAAGATTGAGCTTAGATGTTGTTCAACTGCATCTGGTTTAAATCAAGAAGAAACATATAACTGGAAGAATGAACGATTTTATGCGCGCTATGTAGTTTGGTTGGTGGATGGTCTTTCTATGAAAATAAAACTTTTTAACTCGGGCGATCTAGACCTATAGCTTAAACAACTGCGTCCGGGCGATCTGGATATCTTAATTGAAATAGAAAAAAAGAGTGTTCCGAATACGGACGGTATAGATGATAGGCTGCCAAGGAATAATAATTCTGTAACGCCGAGTCAGATTTTGACCAGCACGCAATTAGTAATACACAGGCTAGTCGCAGCTGTAGAGGCTGCCTAAATCTATATTGGTACAATTTTATTGCCAGTCATCAAAGACTTATAAAACAAGTGTTCAATGGTTATGCATCAGCTAAATTTTCTTGACCTGCATCTTATCTCTTTCTAATTTAGCAAGAGCGTCTTCAAAATCATAGATATTAGCGGAAGGAGACCCACGCCTTGAATAAAGCTCTGCAAAGCTGCTCTGCTTATGTGACAGATGAATTATATAATATAATTGGATTTTGCGTGTTTTCCGGTTTTGTAATTGGGTACAGCCAATCCAAATCCTAGTTCGCATACCGATGGTATACTGGCTATTAGCAGGAAAAGGGGGTATAGGTAGTACCAAGTTTGTCTGGGTTGGTGTATTGAATGAGTGACTGATGTTTGCAGTTCTCGTTGTTTAAACGATAAAATAATGTTCACCCATATTTTCAGAAACGTACCGCTAAACCGTGAACCGATCAAGGTCTACTTCACCGTCCAAAGGTTGGTATGACAAATCCAACAGCTGACTGATCTCCATGTTATAAACATCTAGAAGTGCATCGAAAGTATAATTAAGGATATGATGTGAGACTTCTTTAAGTTAAACTGTACATCGTGAAGGGTTTCAACCAAATCGAGATAAAATGGCTCTGGACGAAAGTGCTTCTACAGAATATGGAAGACGAAGACCTCCAGCAAATATGCATCGTTAATATCAGCCATGTTTACGTTGAGCATACGCAGCAAACGGGATAATGCACTGGATTCGTCCATTATACCCACCAGGAAAAAATGTTTGGTGCTTAAGGCTCAATGTAGATGTAGCGTTTAATTAAAGCTCCATACATTATGTCGACTTAATTCCAGAAATATATTTTTGGCTGGCATCTATTGTCCAGTTTTCTGTAAAAGTAGCATCTCTCGGTATAACGTGATTGGAAATTTTCCGTAATCATGTTGCCATTTTCAGAGAGAACGACAAGGTTCATCTCAAAAATTCAACCGGTTTTCTGTCCCATGCAAATAATCACTTTTGTACTGCATGTACCAGCTTTTGCTGCTCATAGTCGGTTTACCGACTTGCACGTAGAAAAAAGGGGTGTGCACCCATTGGCTCCCAAATAATATCATAACTTTAGTTTTTTTATCAACTGGCGCACCATCTATTTAAGGGGGTGTGCACCATAATATCATAACTTCAGTTTTTTTATCAACTGGCGCACCATCTTAACTTTGATTTTAACGACGTATGGGATAAATCCATCTTCTATCCAAATGTTTCTTCTCCAGGTCTTTTTCCGTGAGCCCCATCATCCGCTCTATACAATGTTTGTCACCTCAGCACGAACGCTTGAGTTTTCGTTTTTACCACTCCTCCTCGACAAAATTCTCCAGCGTTAGATTTCGCCACAAGAAACTGATACTTCTTCGTTGAAATTGTCTGTATCAGGATATCGGCGGGCTTCAATATACTGCAGCTGAATAACCTCGGTCTCGACTTGATCACGGACAAAATAATATCGTATATCAATGTGTTTAGCATGATTTCCGCGATAGCAACTGCAATCTAGTAATCGTCAGCACGAAGACTAGATTGTTATCTTTCCAATAATGATTTTTCCGCTCACAATATTTCTTGAACGCACAATGAAAGTGCCACATAATCACCTTCCGCACTGCTTAGAGATACACTATTTTGCAATTTTGACATAAAGATCGGATACCGCCAGTATATGACAAGGAAATAAAACGGGCACAATGTACCACGTTCTGAAAAGAAAACCTAACCCTTCTCCATCGACACATTTTTCTGATTTTGCGAAATCAAGGGGGGGATTCCATATTCCAACGGCGCAACGGCAAATCCAGCCAGCGCGACCTTTCGCCATCCCGAATATGGCACCTGCAACAGCCACCAGGCGGCCCAGTGCCACGTCAGCGCGCATGGTTGGACGTCCGAGGAAGTACGCCGCCAAGAGGGGGAGGAGGATGATGACGACGACATCGACGGTGACAACGACGACGAAGAGTGATGCTAGCCAAGACGAGTCAAGTGAAGAGGAGAAGGAGGTCGTGTTGACTCTTTAGTGGGTCAGGAGTTGGACAATTGGGAAGACTTCTTCGACTTCCTTACGCAGTACGACAAGAACACTTACCAGGTGGTGTCGCTCGCGTCGGCTTCAATTGGTGGTCAGAAATGGAATCTCAAAAACTATGTTTGTGTGGTAGCTTCATGTTCGGAACGGAGCGCAGCTCGCGTCCAAGCGCAATGAGAAACCCGAGCAATCGTCGCCTTGAGTGCCGGAGGGGTTCGAGCACTACCAACGCACGATGACGTGTATCCACGGCATGCCCAAGCACAATTGAAGCACTGGTACACGTCCACGTCGAAAGAAGATGCGCTTCACGGGTTGTCACGCACATGTAAGACTGCCTTATACTGGTGGAAATTGGCAAAAGAAACACCGCAAAAAGATAAATTATCGGGTTATGAATGTGGATTTGAGCCTTTTGATGATGCAAGAGGGCAATTTGATATACTGGTGTGTACTGGTCAAACCAGGTGTGTGCTGACTTTTCTCGATCGTGAGTTTGCAGCTCAACGCATGTGTTCAAAATGACAAGATCGTGATCACTAACCTCAACAACGTCCACAATCACGAGGTTTCAGATCGCATGTACAAGAGATACCCCAAGGTCCGCAATGCTATACCGACGAATGTGATGGATGGAGCTCGCCGGATGCACGCGCATGACGATGATCGACGTACAATATGGAACTACATCCGCGACATTGCCGACGTGGATGTTGATATGAAGGATGTTCACAACCTGATGCCGAAGATGGAGCCGGGGAGCTACACAGCTGAGACACAGGAGGGGCGGGTTGAGAAGTATTTGGCGGACTTTGTGGCTGAAACGGGCAGTACTACTCGCGTGAACACGATCGATCACGTACTTGACGTTTGATGCCTGCTTTGTGGGCGTTGCTCATGCTAATAGTGGTTCTCACGGTTTGAAGGTAAGTATGTAAAACTAGCCTAGAGCGTATCCTACGAATTTCCAACCGTGACATACAGCAAAGTGTCCACAGGCACGATTTAAGCCAATGCAGCGGCAGACATGACTCGGTATATATCAACCTAGATATTTTGCTAAGTTCGATTGGACTAAGATAAAATCAGCCAATCGGAAATACCTCCAACTGCTCGTTTTTGCCTTCTGCGAGAATCGGTGAAGGCAAACGAGTGGGAAAAGGGCATTGAAGGCAAACCGAAGGTGTGGTGGAGCGATTCAACAAAATCAGGAATAGGTGGACCACACGTTGCTGTTGATTGGTGGCTATTGGAACACCCACCAAGATGGGACCATTGATGGGTGGAAAAGGCTGATTCCGTTCAAGATGACATATAGGTGATAACGGGCCATCGCAAATGTGAAGAAAAATAAGATGATACCGTTATCACACCTGTCCCAAATACTAACGGACTAGCGAATATCACGGTCTAATCTGGATACTGGGTACTGGGTTGAGTTTATGTGAACATGCGAGACCAGATCAGACGAGACAAACATGATGAGCAGCATTAGAGACGGCGTGGTGTATCAGAAGCGGCAGATCCCGGTCATTGGAGTTGATCATGGATGTTGTTGTGTTTGAAGTTGGATGGGGCATGGAGATCACGGTCTGATCGGCCGAATAATGTGGTCCTGCCCTAGGATATGAAGGACAGATATATGACAGAGCATAATATGTGAAGTGGAGAGCTGTACGAGCCTTACCGAACTGAAATAAGCGACAAGAGTCGATGAATCCACCCTAAATCAGACTAACTAGATCAGATCGGGTCCAACCTCAAGAGAAGTGCTGAGTCGGCGCGATCCTTGCGGTCCAACATGCTATGGAGGTCGAGATAGGGTTGAGTGAACGGGCGATGTCGATGTTTTGGTGATCTTGAGGTGTTTCAAAGTGATCTGGGGCTGATCGCCCTGATCACTGTGCTGATCACTGTGCTGATCATGAACCAAGCCTGATCAGCCGCGAATCAGCTTCCAGGTGTGGAGGGAGACGGAGTTTCAGTCAAGATCGGGTTGGCATGAGGTGAACCGTTCCTGATAGACTGATCCCGAACTGGTTCTAAGCTGATTCCCGAGGAACCAGGCTGGTTGAAGATCGTCAGAGAGTTTGATCGTGATCGGTCCAGAAGTGGTACGGATCAGGTTGAACATGCGTCGAAGATGTGTTTACGATGGTACTGGAGCAACTGTGTGACAAACTGGGCAAGATTGAAACATTGTTTAGTTTTATAACCTATTAAATGTTGTTTAGATACGACCATAATCGAAAAAAGGATTTTAACTGTAAAATCGGTATTTGGCCATTTATAGAAAAATACGCAGCTCAACGCCCCAGCTCGAACCACCCGGCAGAAACCACGTGCATTAGGGCCGTGAACGTAGACCAATATCGGCACAAATATTTCATCGTGAATAAAGTGATTCCAGCCATCAAAGCAGCCTGGTCAGCTAGGGATCGCGGTTACCCTATTCTAATCCAGCAGGACAACGCCAAGCCACATGTGTCACCATACGATCATGGCGTTGTTGCGGCGGGAACGTCGGATGGGTTCAACATTCGCCTATACTTTCAACCGGCAAACTTCCCAGATTTGAATTATCTTGATCTAGGCTTCTTTGCCTCGATCCAGAAGATTCAGTACCGCCAGAAAGTTTGAGGACTCCAAACCCTGATCAAAGCGGTGAATGACGCATGGAACGCGGTCAAGAAGGAGACGCTCAATGACGTGTTTATAACCCTTCAAAAGGTAATGGAGTGTATCATTGCCAACAACGGCGATAACGAGTACAAGCTCCCACACATTGGGAAAGCGAAGCTTCGCCAACATGGTGATTTGCTAATTTCTCTTAATTGTGACCAAGGAGTGTATAAGCAAGCACTTGAGTATCTTGCGAGTTTTGGCCAGGTGCCGAAGTTTTAGATAGGATGCGTAAAGTGACGCTCTATATTTTATGCTTTATTAAAAACTGTCAAGTGTCACTTAATACTTCGAAGTACGTCTTAAGACCCTACAAAGCCACTTACCGACCCACATTTATGATAAGTACTCCAACTCTGCAAGATGCGCAGGCCCTTCGTCAGCTGATGCTCGCTGATGAGCACATTGTACGTACGCGACACGCGTTGTTTCGGATAGCTGACATGAACGAATTATTTGTAGATGAACTGCTTTTGTGGAGTGGACATGGAGCGGGATGCCGAAACGCGAGCATTGCAGAAGGCAATCCAGAAGATTGTACGCTAAAGATGAACATGGGGCGTAATGTTTGTGACATGCTGACAGAGGGCTGAAACCACTTCACTGAGATTTGGTTTTCTTGCAGCATCAAATAAGTCTGCTAAAGTTCAAGGATCGACGCTTGTCGTGGAGCAGGAGGTTTACAACATAAGATTCAATGCTAGCCCAGCTGCTAAGAAAATGTGCGCTATGCTTAATGACAAAAGTTTACGAAAGATGTCGCAGCTTTGGTTGCTGCAGTACCGGAAGTCCTCAGCTTGACTGAGCATAGTGAACTTGTGGACCTGGATGGGCTCCAAACTGGTGCTGCTCGTTATTTTGGCACACAGCAAGATGTGGTGAGATAAATCATCTAAACTGCGATAGTGCAACTGCTGACATTGTTATCGTTCTAATGGATGATAGGAGCGCCAAGCCACTTCATCTTTTCGTCTGTTGCTTGTCTACAGCCATGTGAAACAGGTGTAGTGTTACTTGTTTGTTGGTGACACATTTTCGCCTATGTTGACCCACAAACTTTCTTGTACATTAGAGCCCCAAACTCCATATACTTCAGAGTGATACCCCTCGAGAAGTTTTAAATGACCCTGCTTTTCATTTAGACGTGATCTACTGGTATCGAGATGTTCCGCTTGAGGTCGCGCAGGTATTTCGAGTTGGCGCAATTACCGTTTCCCTAACCGATCGATAGCTTCATGGGTTTATTGCTGCTGTATTAGAATGTGTTCGATCAACTCTGTTTTGATGACAAATTGAATCCACTGGTCAAGTCCTACTTCTTAAAAGTCGGTGGATCAGCCAAAAGATTGCACCAGACAATTCCATGCTTAACCTCATGTCACACTACGTGTGATTGCTGTAGAAGCGCAAGAATGTAACCTTCAGATTACTTGTTTCTGATTGACCAGGCACTGGTGCTGGTGCTGTCGCATTCAGCACATCGATTAAGTCAAAATGCCGCTGAGGATACGTGGTTTTTGCCCAACAAAAAATCGACTTTCTACATCAAAAGCAGCAGTACAAATAAATTGGCTGGCTTGGTGGGATTAATCCCACGAAGCCGGTTGGTCGCGCGCACCATTGTGTAAGTGGCCACATTATGCCTTATTGGATATCCGCAAAAAAGTCCGAGATGCCTTCGTTATCATCCAGATTAAAGCATAAATCTGGATCGGTCTAGTCAGATAGCAACTAGTCGCAGCGGGAGCTGGCGCTTCATTATAGAGCCATTGAATACGCTTTCGATGCAAACCAGTAGGCAACTTGAGCTTCTCTAACGCATGGCAGACGTTTATTCTTCAAGAAACAGATCAGCAACTGACATCCCCAAACGATTCATCATCCAACGAACGTGCTGCCGAACAAATCGTTTCCAATCTGACATGATGCATTTCACTGCGCGCCCCTTAAATACCGCAGCACTCAAACCTCTTCTTTGCGTACTGTAGATGAGGTAGAAATTTGAATTACTTGATTATTAACTATTTTTTTTTGATGCTCAGGTACCATATTGCTATTGTTTTTGCTAGCCCATATGCGTTATCAGGTATAGCCGGAGCTCTTGCAAGTGTCGGCTCTGCACTTCCTATTTGTGCATAAGGAGGTATAATTGCTATAGTAGTGCAAAAGTTGGATGGTACGATTTAAAAAACGATTTAATAGATTTACGTTCTATAAAAACATTTTCCTAATGTTTTTCCTGTAGGTATCGCTCCACTACCCTTAGCAGTCGGCAGCCATAACCAGATCTTTTGTATAATCAAATTGAATTTTAAGAATACCACCACAATATCAGCTTAGTTTCCTTGAAATTATTAAGAATTGAATTAACTCTACCCTATGTCATCCTGAACTTGTTTCAGGATATTTTTTTACACCGTACAGCATGACGAATAAATTATTTAATGTTACCCTTGTTAAGGGGAATTGTTGGTACCGTAATAGCACGAAACATAGCTATCACTGCTCACGGCTGGTGGACTAATGAAGGTGAAAAAATATCAAAATCTCTAGGCAATGTTAGTAACCCATTTAATCTTGATCCCTTTGCCTGGCTTCATCAAGATTTTGGGTTAAGTAATTAAAGTCAACTTTTTCAATAATTGTCTCGAATTTATTTATTCTGTTGATTGGACAAGGTGTTGTAATTGCAAAAAGAAACAGAGGTTTAACTTCTTTTGATGAAGCCATGGTTGTATTTTTCATCGGTAACGCAAGTTTTATTGTTGATATAGGAACGACAGAGTAGAGAGGAAGGTAGAGAGGAAGAAAAAAACCTTATTGCCAAAATTATCAGATCTCGGCATTACTATGGTCTCAAGATATATTGGCAATTTAAATAATTTAAAAACTCTGAATTTAACGAATCAGGGCTCCCATAACAGAACTGGTAAACATATCAACAACTTTTTCTCCAAAAACTTTGCCAAACAGCCCTTTTATCATGGTCTGTAATTGTCTGCCTGATAAACAATATTTGCCAGCTATTATTTGACAATACCTGAATTGTTTCTAAAATTTTCTTGCAAAATATTTGCAACGAAATTTCACCGATGTTTACGCAACTTTAAACTGAAGAATGAATGTGGGTCTATATTTTTGGCCAGCACTGTATGTATTCTACATACTGATACCAAGCTCTAAACCCTGGCTAAGGAATTTAAATCACTCTTTGCGACGCTGAAGATTTTCTTCCAGTGCTATGTGATGCCGATTTTCCGAAATGTGGGGGCGTTTCTTATGCATTCTTGTACTGTATTGTGCTACAATTATATTTTATATACTTCTAATTTGATACTTGATGAATATCGGTTTTTAGTTTTTTCAGTAGTTTTGCTCACCCTCTCAAACCGATCTTCCAATTATTTGGTACCGGAGGAAGTAGTAAAATTAACTTTAACCCGGGAAAGGGTCGGGGTGCTGATCTCGATCCTATGCATAAAAAGAAAAAAAAGACATGGGGGCGGATCAATATGATCCACCTAAAAATATGTGAAACCAAAACCGAAGATCTACGAAGAAGATGAAGAGAAGACCCAACCAGCGGAGAAGACCACGGTTCAGGATGTAGAACATTTATTTCACCTTCGGGGGTTTCACAAATTCCTAGCTACCAACCGGGTGATGACAATCATTAAACCCAAGATCATCGGGAAGCTTGAAGGTCGAGCGAAGATGCCGGTTGCCACAGGTAGCCAACTCGTCCATATCAGAAATCTCCTGGTCCTGATCGACGAAGTTGGTTTCACTACTGGTGCGTTCGACGCGAATATGGTGTTTGATCTAGACCAAGGGACGATCAGAGAAGCTATGGTAACGCTGTACGATCACCTTGCCTCGTTGCTCGGGGCGAGACCGTGGTCCAGTCGCCGCCGGTTGATCCTTCACACCGATCACAGTTGGTTGAATATCCTATGGATATTGAATCAATATATCAATCATCATCACGGTCTGGAGCGGATTCTACTGATTCCTCGGTTGGCGTGACGCGTATGCCATTGGGCCAGAAAGGGATCAAACAGATTGACTCCATGATCGAGTCGCAGAACAGGAAAAAAAAGCCTGAACCGGGTCGAGTCGGGTCAGACAACAGTTTTGAAGATGCTCAGAAGGTCGCAGAAAATAATCCGACTCCCAACAATAACCCTACCGGCATACCGGAAGTTCCAGAACAAATGAAAACCATGTTTACGACAATGATGAACCCTTTCGTGGGTGAACAATACGGGTTTCCTCAGTATACACCTGGGCAAGGGCAACCATGGCAATCGATTTCAAACATGAACCAATCGACGGCTAAACCAGTTAAGAAACCTGTAGCTGTGGATATGGAATCAGTTCGATCAGCCAGAATTGTCCGATCGATATGGCAAACCAGTCATCAAGACTGACTCCATAAATTACCCCCACGTAGTGATGTGGATATCGAATCAGATGGGGAGATCAGTCAACCCTTTGATCTGGACGATTTGGATATTGAGATGCCTCGTAAGGCAAATATGACCTCGGCGCAAGCATTTTATGGTGATTCTGGGACGATCACTCGAGTCCGGATGTCGGCGATCTCTGAATTAAAAGATTTTACCGGCAAAGATGTGGATGATGATCAGGCGGGAGCCTGGCTGAGTCGGATGAAATCATTCGTTTTGAGAGAAAAACACCGGAAGGTGAATGATGTTTGATTTTCGCTGATCTGATGAAGGGCCTGGTCAAGAACTGGCTAACTCAGTTAAGCCGAGAAGTACGTTTGAAGTGGTCTCAACTGTGTAAAGAATTGGAGAAGCAATATTGCAACTCAGGGGTGTCTGTCGTGAGTCAGTATTATCCTATGAAGAAAAGATAATACTTACACCGGTTGAATGTTGCTGGTTTGCGAGCTAAAATGCCGATCAAGGACCCTCGACACGCGAATATGGCTCGCGAACATGTCGAACACTTTATCGGCACTTTGGACAACTGTGGTGGAGCTGATTTCCAAATCCAGGACGGAAGTCTTGGGTGGAATCCGGATACCCACTAGCCCTGACGACCAACTATCGGAGGGGTAACTCCGTTGATCCTGATCGCCATCAGGATCGGTTGAATCATCACTATGATGACTGCTCTGATCCTCCCGGTCATCTGACCGGTCGTCATGCACGATAGAATCCATGCTTAACTTCATCTCACCCTGTGGATCCATTGATCGGGGGTGGTTACACTCACTCAGGTGGACTCTTTGACAAAAAGGATGATCTTGATCAGGTCGGTGGGGTGACCTTCTCGAGACGTGGTGACCTCGGGTGGTAATCTTCACTGGAGAACGAGTCAGGGTCGATACTTTGTTAGAGTATCTAAGGCACTGATCAGAAAACTTCGTCCAATCAGGCCAGTCAATAAAAACTAGATATAGCGAGACACCACGAAAACCACGATAAAACCACGATGTTCCACAGTAATCCACAAACGTTATTGTGGTGTAGTCGCTCTCAGAAAATCTTCCTGAGACGCGAACACCCACGGGGGGCCCAGACGACTGACTATCGGAGGGGGTACTCCGTCCATCCGAGTCATGATCCGATCCGGCATCCGGCCGGCTGGATCGGTCACTTCCATCCGCTTGATCGTGACTGCTCGAATGTTGCATGTTGAAAGCTCACCTTGTGTACCCGTCAGTACTGGGTGGTTAGCTCTCCTGGTGGACCCTAGGGCGAAAAGTGTAAATCCGTCCAATAGGGAGATGAGGTGTAGGACTAGGGGTAGCTCCTGGGCGGAAATCTTCACCGGGGAGCTCGACTGGTAATATACTTGAAGTTTGTATACTGCGACGGCTGGACCGAGAATCATCGATCGGCCAGCTAAACCAATGACAATGAAGGGAAAATCCAAACGTGTACGTAAAGGGGAATCCAAATATAACTCCACAATCTTCCACAAAAGGCCAAAATGTTACCACTTCTCAATACTAGATATAACCGTGTTTAAAACACGGGCGACTTGAGGTGAGTATACGCAACGCCGCGACTCCCGGTCAGGCGACTTCCGGTGGGTTAATTTAAACTTCCGCGGGCAAACCAATAACAGCAAGAGGGGACCTTGTTAGCCTTCTGCTGTGAACCAATGAAAGCGACTTGGGTCCAAGAAAGCGAAACCTATACTGATTTATCCTATATCCAATACTCCCATGTGTAATATGCTACTCGGCCGTCCAACGTCCGCGGTCGTCCCGACCGTTTAGCCCGCCTGTCCAACTATCCACGCTCTTTAGCCGCCTCATCCGGCCTGATTCCAGGCCTGGCGCCGTCCGGCCGCTGGTAGATACGCTCAGCGGCATCCATCCGGTACCTATGCCCTTGGTCCATATTTTCTGCCAATCAGATGGCGCCCTCTGGAAAGTATTTCACACCTTCCCATCAATTAATTCATAAGTCACTTTACCACAACCGCCCCTGAGTCGCGTCACAGCCGCGCAACGGTTGAGGCACGACCTCACCTGAACCAAGTCAATCTGATCTTGCTTACCCATGCCTCGCTTTGGTACGTCGTCCTACTAATTTATAGCGATTTTCGTGAACCCGGTCGGCCTCCCAGCCGGCTTGCACTTACATCCACAATGCTGACTTTGTCTTGATATATTTTCAGTCTTGCAAATCGACAAGGATGACAAATGCCTTCTCTTTCTCGTGGATGACGACTCGCCTGCCAGCGGGGTGGAAGTTGCAAAATCGCCGAATTCGTCCCGCACTCCCGATCTGGTGTTGTCGACCGCTGACGCTGAAACTGCGCTCCGCGTTCACGGCCAGGTTTGCGGTGACCGGGACAGATTGAAGGCCGCCGTCTCTTCCTTCAGGCGGAGCTCCGATCCTGTCAGGCTGACTCTGAGGTTCTGTCGCAGAGATGCAAGACCGTTTGTGCGATGCTGGACCACGTGGGCCCCCGAATCACTGAGCTGAAACGCAGTCGTCAAGAAGGAGTGGACGAAATAACCCGCCTCAGGGCAATTGTGGGCCAGCTTACGGACGCCCTGCGACGGGCCGCTGCGCCATCCGCCTCCTTCTCCGAAACGGCGGGGATGGAGAAAAGACTGGAGGCGTTAACCGCCCAAGTGGATAGCTTGGAGCACATCCAGGATGACTTGGTCCAACAACTCGCCTCCGCCAACCGCCGGCCGATGAAGCTGCCGCTCGGAGATATTCCTCGGGTCCGAGTGATCTTCAGAAACAGGTGACCGATCTTGAGGGCCAAGTCGCCATCCTGACGGAAGAGAGAAACCGTCTCCACATGCTGGCAGACGTCGTTGAGCCCCTCCGGGCTGCCAATCAGGAGTTGGTTCACCGATCAAAACTTCAACGTAAGTGTCTTTTCTCCTCTTGTGTTTTAACCCAGTCGCTTACGGTTTCACGTCTTTATCACTCCGCAGTCCAACAGCTGGGACAGCTGAAACAGCAGTCCGCTAAGATTTCTGACATGTCCCAAGAGCTTTCACATCTTCGCGTCCGCCTCCTCCAGGTGTCCCACGAATTAGATAAAGTGCGGGACAACCGAAACCACCTGCGCGAGTCCCACACTCAAGCTTTCCGCCACATTTCTTCTCTGGAGCGGCAGTTGCAGGAAGCCTCCTCCCGGCAACGGGAGCTGCGGTCTGAGCTCTACCAGGTCCGGCGAAGTCATTTTGACACTCATGCTGAGCTGGCTCGGGCCGACCGTGTTTGCGCCGCCCTGCTGGACAAGGAAGATCGTTTTGAGTCCCTGTTGTGTGAATTACAAGACCAGCTCATACGACTCGACGCCAGACCGCTCCTCTCTTACAAGCCCCTTTGAGTGCACGGGAGGCCATCTTGGCTATCTTGGGGATGGTGGATCAGTGGAAAACCTCCCCACCGCAATCATCCAGGTAATCTGCTTCAGCAAAATCAGGATCTGGGGAGCTTCCCGCCGCCCCTTGCCGGTTCAGACCTCTCGTCCGCCTCGGCGGGATCGGGGAGCGGAAAGCGTCCGGCCAGTTCTAACCCTTCCTTGGCCGGTTCTGATCCGCCTAAACGGAGAAAAAGGAGCGAATCCTCCCCTTCGCGCCAATGTCATCCGGGCCATTCGGACAGCGGAAAAGAACTTGAGTCGGACAGCGATGACAGCTTGTTCGCGAGGAGGTCAGCTGCTGCATCTCCTCCCCTTTCACCAAGGAGAACTGGTCTCACCTCTGGTTCGTCATCTAGCTCCGGAGAGGGCTAGGAATCCGGTTCGGCAGTTGCTTCGCCGTCCGGCTCGGCGGTCGCTTCTCCATCCGGGACCCGGATCAGCCCTCCGTCTGATTCTTCCTCGGATTCAGGTCCGCCCTCCCCTCCGTACATATATGATGATGACGAAGAAGACGAGGATTACGATGACCAGTAGATGTGCGCCGCGTTGTCTCGCTCTCGCGCGGACACCCGTCGTCGCCTCTCAAATTCTGGTAGCCAAACGGTGGATCACCTGGACTCCGATCAGATTATCGATTTGCAAACTCCGCCGCCGGGGGGCATGAGCCGACTGATTTCTCCTTGCCTCCCGGCACTGTCGACACCCCGACCTCTCAGGTCGCCCGTACCCCGAATTCCAACGGAGTAGCAGAGGACAAGGGGGAGGACAACGAAGAGGACATCCCTGATCAGTGGTTGACTCCTCCCGACCTGAGCGATCGAGGAGCACCTCCCTCCAAAACCCCGGCCAAAACCCGGCGGTCAGCTCCAGCCGGGCGCCGTCCCAAACGTCGACCCAGCCGGCCGGCGTCCAAACCCAAGATCCGACGGAGCACTCTAACCCCTGCGCCCCCTTTTCCTAAACTTCCGCTTTTGTGGTTACCGGACGGGCGCTTCCCCAGTGAGGCGGATCGGTCCGCCATCCTACCTTGGCCGGTCGAGCAGCTGAGAAATTTAAGTCTCGCTGATATCTCCAGTTCTCAGCTCGCTCACTCTCTGTCCCGTCCGCCTCTCTGGATATTCCCTCGATCACGCAAGTCGCCTCCATTAGGGGCTTGGCGCCCCGACCTGATGAGTTCGGATGCCATCGACGCCCTCATGAAGACCGATCCTTGGAAGATCTTGGCTACTGAGATGACAGATATGGGACTTTCGTCCAGCCCATGGTTTACGGAATTCAAGACGAGATTCCCGGACTTCGCTGTTGTGGTAAAGTGACTTATGAATTAATATGAAGTACTTTCCAAAGGGCGCATTCTGATTGGCAGAAATACGGACCAAGGGCGCGGGCACCGGATAGCCGCCGCCGAGCATACCTACAAGCGGCCGGACGGCGCCAGGTTTGGAATCAGGCCGAACGAACGTGACTAAGAGCGTGGATAGTTGGACAGGCGGGCTAAACGGTCGGGACGACCGCGGACGTTGGACGGCCGAGTGGCGGGTTGTTTGGAAAGTATGAGTGAAAGGAGCCTGAAGGAGGATGAGTGTTCTAGTGGGTGAAGGAGGCGCCCGGATCGGATGAGAAGCTGCCAGGAAATTGCTAGCGGCAAAGAGGCTCGGATGGGTGGCCATCCGGCCGAGCCAGCCGGGTACAATGTACCAGCCGGACTGGTACGCTGGGGGCGGATTGGTGGCGGATTGGTTGGAAGGAATGAGCGAAAGGGGCCTGAAGGAGGATGAGTGTTCTAGTGGACGAAGAAGGCACCCGGATCGGACGTGGAGCTGCCAAGGAAGTGCTAACGCCAGCGGCCAGTGAGCTCAGATGGATGGCCATCCGGCCGATCCGGCTGGGTTCGATGTACCGACCGGGCTGGTACCATCTAGGTTCGGTGTACCGGCCGGGCTGGTACACAAAATCGGAGTTGACCAGGCTACTTCGGGTAAGACACATGGCTGGCCAGCCGGGCTAATTGGGGAAGGTTACACAAAAGGGAGTATTGGATATAAGGATAAATCAGTATACGTTTCGCTTTCTTAGACACAAGTCGCTTTTATTGGTTCACAGCGGAGGGCTAACAAGGTCCCCTCTTGCTGCTATTGGTTTGCCCGGGGAAGGTTAAGTTAACCCACCGGAAGTCCCCTGACCGGGAGTCGCGGCGTTTCGTATACTCACCTCAAGTCGCCCGTGTTTTGAACACGGTATATTAAGTATTGGGAAGTGGTAACATTTTGGCCTTCTGTGGAAGATTGTGGAGTTATATTTGGATTCCCCTTTACGTACACGTTTGGATTTACCCTTCATTATTATTGGTTTGGCTGGCCGATCGATTATTCTCGGTCCAGCCGTGCAGTATACAAAGTTCAAGTATATTGCCAGTCGAGCTCCCCGGTGACGATTTCCGCCCAGGAGCTACCCCTAGTCCTAACCCTCATCTCCTTATTCGACGGACTTTACACTTTTCGCCCTAGGGTCCACCAAGAGAGCGCAACCGCCAGTACTGACGGGTACACAAGGTGAGCTTTCAACATGGAACACCCGAGTCGTCACGATCAAGCGGATGGAAGTGACCGATCCAGCCGGCCGGATGCCGGATCGGATCATGACTCGGATGGACGGAGTACCCCCTCCGATAGTCAGTCGTCTGGGATGTTCGCGTCTCAGGAAGATTTTCTGAGAGCGACTACACCACAATGGTGCGCGTGCCCGGATCTCTTGGTGACCCTGGATATCACCGCGAGTCCCTAGCGGGCGAAAGACCTAAACCTGTCAAATTTGTTGACGATGTTGTGTCGGGTGCATTGGGGGAAGGCATATCGCCCCCAATGCTGCTGAAGATGGAAGGATGCGATGGTCGCCTCGGATTGGGGGAGTTCGAGGTTGACATTAAAGAAGAAGTTACTCCCCTAGAGGCTCCGCCGGGGGCGGATTACGGTACTACTTACTGTAGTGCCGGCCGCTACACGGATGGAGCCGGATCGGACTATGGTGCAAGTCGCCATAGTCCGAGGAAGGATCATGGTTCCGACCATGATCCTAACGAACAAATGCATATTATGGATATAAAAGAAAAAATTAAGGAAGAAAAAGCTGAAGTCGGATACGACCGGAGTGGGAAGCCGGCCGGATCGGGACCAAGTCGCGATCGGGCCCCCTACCCCTAAAGAGACCGGATTGGCAGGAATCGGATTATCCAACCCACAAAGATAGGCCGCGTTTCGAAGAGGAAGAAGAAAAGCAGGACGGCCTATCGACGGATATAGACTTGGAGCGTGCTTTCCATCTTCACGAGTTGGGGCAGTTCTTGCGGACGGATAAGGTGCTGAAAATAACACGGCCGAAGATCATAGGCGGATTGAAAGGTCCCGTCTCTCCCCAACTCTCTCAGACGGCCACGTGTCCCTTATTAGAGGACTATTCGATCAACTCAAACAAGCCGGCATTAACACCGGCGTGTTTGATCCGAACGAGTTGTTTGATCTGAAGATGGACAAGTTGAAGGAGGCGTCCAGCGCCCTGCACGACCACTTGGTACCGCTAGTGGGTTGCTCGCCGCCGTCGAAGAAGATGACAGCTACGACTGGAGTGGCGCCGTCCACGCCGCCGGCAACAAGCAGACCGGCCGGGATACACTCAGGTTCTTCGCAGTACGAGTCTGCCCCTTCGGAAGCGGACTCATCCGATTCATCGGTGGGTATCACCCGCATGACGCTTGGCCCAAGGGGAGCAGCGCGTGTGGCGACGGCCATGAGGCTTGGAGGACGTGAGGATCCGGGTACGCCCGAGCGGAAGAACGCCAGCCAGTACAGCGTACAGGCCTGGCGGACGGCGACGGCGGATCCAGAACCGAAGGAGGAAGACGAAGACGCGGATGGGCGGATCAAAAAGGAATGTCAATCTGGCAGCCCGGCCGCCCCTCAAGTCGCCCCTCAAGAGAGCCTTCAGGTGCCGGATCACCTGCAAAACATGTTTTCGGCGATGATGGAGCGATACTTGGAAGAGCAACGTCGGCTGAGCGCCAGCCGCGGCCGTCCGAAGTCACCGGACCAGCCGGATCGTCGTGGAAGTCAGGCGTCCGAGCCAGTCCAGTACTATTCGAGGGAGCCGAGTGACGAAGACATGGAGTCAGTGCAGTCCAAGCAGAGTGAACCCTTTGCCGCCCCGCAGAGCCGCCAGACAGGTCGCCGGACCGGACGTCGGCCAACGAATAGGAAGCTGTCTCTCAGCGACGTGGATATGGAATCCGTCAAGTCGGCCAAGTACCATTACGATCCGGACGACCTGGATCTGGGGATGGCCCGCCGAGCCCATATGGCCTCGGCCCAAGCGTTTGACGCGGATTCGGGAGCGATCACGAGGGTGCGAATGTCGGCCACGTCCGAGCTGAAAGACTTCACCGGACGCGACACGGACGAGGACCAAGCCCGAGGATGGCTGAGCAAGACGAAGTCGGCATTTCTCAGAGACCGGACGTCGGACTTTGAGAAATGCCTGATCTTTGGGGATTTGATGAAAGATCCAGCGAAAAACTGGATCCAACAGCTCAGCCGGGAAGTCCAAGTTTGTTGGAAGGGATTGGCCGATGCGTTCGAAGAACAATACTGTGGATCTGGAACATCGGCGGCGCGTCAATATTTCCACACCAAAAAGCGGGCGGGTGAGACCCCCTTGGAGTATCTCCATCGCTTAAATGTCGCTGGCATGAGGGCGGATATCCCGGATAAGGAAGATGCCAGCCGGTCGGAAGCCGCTCGTGAACATGTGGAGCATTTCATCAGCACGTTGGACGATCGGGAGTTGGCAGACCAGCTGGCGTTACTGCGACTGAAGAACACCACGGAGCTGGAATTGACGTTGCGCACCCACCTAAGAGCGAAGAAGCGAGGCCCCAAGGCGGCAGTTGGATCCGGCCGTTTCAAATCTCGATTTAACGCGGATCAAGGAAGCCGGCCGCCATCTACCAGGACGGCCCGAGCTGTCTGCATGGTTGCCCGAGAGTCAGACGCGACCAGCTCGGAAGAGGAGTATCAGCGATCTGGGGGCGAGTCCGAGGAGGAGCAGTACCGGTACCTTTTCTCGGCAGAAGCCAGTCAGCCATCCAGGCTGCCAGCCGGGTCCGGTCAGCCGAAGGGTTTTCCGGCTCGAACTGACCAGGATTACCCCAGGCGCAAGTGTACCCACTGTGGGTCCATCAAGCATGACGACCGGAGCTGTTGGAAGCGGCTGACTTGCAAGAAGTGCGAGAGGAAGGGACACGGCGGAACACTGCCTGTTTACGTGTAAGACTTGCGGGGAGGTGCATGAGGCGGGACTGTGCCCAATTGAAGAATTCTACAACCAGATGAAGAAGTGGTACGTCCCGACCAAGCATGCTGGAATGCTGCCGCCCGGAGTGGAAAAGATGTTAAACTAGATCGCTCGCCAGGTTGGAATCTGGTTCGAGCCGAGCGGTCTAGTGTTAGTATCTATGCATATGTCGGTAAGGAGGATAATCAAGAAGCAAAGCAAAGGATAACCGACAATACATGTAAGTTTGACGATTACGTCATCCGGTCCCCGGCCGGCACGGCTGACCCCTTCCTGGTGAGCAGTATACGGACGGATGAGTATTCCCGGTCTGAAGTGCGTATGGAATTGAACCTGTTACCCGGCGAGTCGCGAGGTTATTGGAAATATCATTCGCCGGATAAATGGTTCAAGCAGGCCAAGGCGGATGGAAAAATCAATAACCAGAAGGCTACCATGCTGTTCGACTCTGGCGCGGAAGTGTCTATCGTGGACACCACCTTTGCTCGTAAGGTGGGGTGTGAAATAGACGAGACGAAGCGGCAGGAGTGTATCGGCATTGGAGAAAGTTCATACATGACCCAAGGAAGGACAAGAGTTAAGATTACGTGAGCTGGGTCTTTGGTGTATTACTTCACTGCCTGGGTAGGCAAGCTGGCCGGGCAGGATGCTATTCTGGGTATGGACTTTATGGGCCCGGCCGGCATACGTCTGGATTTATCGCATGGAACATTGACGTTGCCGACGAGGTACAGATCCAGCTGACCGGCCAGCAGCCCTTATATGGTGCCCGCGTCAAGTTCCTCAAAATAGGTCAGTTTGTAACGGTGCCAGTGGGTAAAGCGGTGGAAGTAATGTTACGACCACACGACAGGCGGAGTAAGTTATGGCTGACAAGAGACGAGTGCTGGGTACCCTCGTTTGTTAAAGGAGGTGGTCATCTCAACTCTATAAGCGTGACCAACATCTCGGAAAGGCCCCTCACCTTGCATGAAGACGTGATTATTGGAATGTGGCTGGCCGAGGACAAGGTGCCCCGCCGGCCGGGCTATGTCACTATTGGCTCAAGACGCTATATCGAGTGGCAAAACCTGGCTTTTCAGGCAACCACCGATCTGGTCAGCGAAGAGGAAGAATTAGAAGAGGACCAGACACCGATGGTGGCTAAACCCGAGTACCGGACCCCTTCTAAAATATTGACGCAGAGCCGGCCGTCGCCGGATCCGGCTGAACGTATTGGCCGAGACTATGCCCCGATAGCGGAACTGGTTTTTCCCACCCAGAGGAAGACGGACGAACGACGGAATCGGGAGAAGGGACAAAGCAGAGCCATATGTGAGGACAACCCCGATGGCGGATGGTATGATGACCGAGGTGAAGGCGGATCGACCCAGCCGGCCGATCAAAATTCGGAAATAGCCGAAGGCGGATCGACCCAGCCGGCCGATCAAAATTCGGAAATAGCCGAAGGCGGATCGACCCAGCCGGCCGATCAGGATCCCGAAGTAGTCGAAGCTGACCAAGTCTGCATTCATGAAGGGGGCGAGCTATATGTTGAAGGCATGGAGGATCAGATGGCGGTGCTACCTGAGGTAACCACCTGCCCCCCAGCGGTTACTATTGACGATCTGCAAGTGGGAGATCCGGATGTGAACACCCCGGAAGAGATCAGCAGGCTGAAGGATATCATATGGAAAAGGAAGCATCTGCTGATCGGGCCAGGAAACGCACTTCCTCCGGCCGCCCATGGGGCGGTATGTGACATTGATGTGGGAGACGCCAAGCCGGTTGCACAAAGATGCCGAAGAGTCGCCCCCCAGTATCGGGAAAAGCTGTCAGAGCTTATCAAGGGTTTGCTGGCCACCAAGATAATTCAGCCGTCCACCTCGCCCTGGGCTTCGCCCATTGTAATTATTATCAAGAAGAATGGGGTGGATATAAGGCTGTGTATTGACTACCGGCTGGTGAACCGGCTGACTAAGCTGATGGTTTACCCGATGCCGTTGATAAATGATTTGCTGGAGGACTTGGATAAAGTTTTGTGGTATTGCTCATTGGACATGGCCAGTGGATTCTGGGTGGTCTCTATGACCGATCGTGCACGGGAGATCTCTGCGTTCGTGACGCCCTTCGGGTTGTTCGAGTGGAACCGGATGCCGTTCGGCCTGAAGAATGCTCCGCAGATTTATCAACGGCTGATAGATAACGCGCTGTATGGACACTTCAAGATCAAGGCGGATCAAGATCCGGCTCTGGTCGGGGATGTGTTCGCCGAAGGTGACCCGGACCCCGACCCAAAACCTTCAGTTTTGGGGCGGCGGTCTTACATTGATGACATTCTCGTTACGGCAACTACCTGGGATTTACTGTGTGACAAAGTGGAGAAGTTGATGATTACGTGTGAAAAGTGGAATCTTTCGATTAGTGTGGTTAAGAGTTTCTGGGGAAAGACTAAGGTGACCTATTTGGGTCATCAAGTTTCGATTGCCGGATTGGAGGCTAATCCGAAGGATTTGGAGTCCTTGAGTAATCTGCCTTTCCCGCGATCCCTAAAGGCTATGCAATCCTTTTTGGGCAGCCTGAATTATTACAGTCGGTTCATCGAGGATTTCGCAGTCTATGCGGCGGTTTTATATGAATTACGGGAGGTGGATTACCACAAGCTGAGAGAGCAGGATAGGCAAGCGGAGACGCGAGCCGGGCCGGCAATATCAGCCAATGGGATGCCGCCCTTGTCAGCTATTTCGGCCAATGAGAAGGCGCCCTTTTTGCCCCGACAGGCGGCCGGCCCGGACGACCACATGACCCGGGCGATGGTGGCCTTTGGTATGTTAAAGGCGAAGATGGCGACCACACCGGTCCTGAAACATTTCGATGTTAATAAGACTCCGGTGGTCATCATCTACGCTAACAAGTGGGCCATCTCGGCCGCTCTCGTGCAAGATCACGACGGAGTGTACTGTCCCGTCACCTTCACCAGCCGGACCCTGAAGGCCAATGAAGACAATTACGGATTGGTGGATAAATAAGTTTTGGCTCTATTGCGGATCTTGGATGTGTGTTATACTATGTTGGTGTCTCGGCCTATCAAGGTACTATCTAGACGGTCGACCCCATCATGGCTCCTGACGGCGAATGGAATTGACGGCCGGTTGGGGAGATGGGCGGCTCTGCTGTCTCAGTGGTCCCTCGAAGTGATTAAGTGTACTAAAGGGGAAGAGGAAATACTGGGCACACTGGCTGCCAGCATTACCCCAAGGGCAGAAGTGGAGGAAGCACTGATAGCGATCGCGCCTCGGAAGCAGCCTCGACAAACCATCGTATTACCGCCGCCAACAGTGGGACCCACGGAGGAACTAATGGTTTTGAGTTTCGATGGGTCGGCGAGTGTAAAGAAAGGGGTCGGGGCCTATAGTGCCATTGTGTGGAAGCTGCCCGAATGGAAAGTGGTCGCGGCCGCCTCGGATTTCACGCCTGGCATTACGGTGAACGAAGCGGAGTATAGAGGGCTGTTGCTTTGCCTAGATCTGTTGGCTGGCCGGACACAGGGGCGGATCATCATATGTGGTGATTCCAACCTAGTGATCCGGCAAATCACAGGAGAGATAGATTGCAAGGCGCCCCGGCTGAGATTGTTAAATGATCGGGTTATGTCCGCCTTGCGGAGATGGCCGGAGCACGAATTGCTACACGTCAAACGAGAGTGGAATAACAGCGCAGACCATCTGGCCACCTTGGCCATGCGAGATCAGATCGGTCTCACCGTTTCAGATCCAGTGTTGTTAGACGGATTGGCGGAGATGAACAGGCTATCGGAGATAATTAAACCGGCCGTTAGATACGAGAACCACTCGCCCGGATCCAGCCGTCCCGTGGAAGAGGAATATGGCGGCCGTGACTGGGAACAGGACGTTCACACCCGATCGGACCAAGAATTGCCCTGCAGCAATAAAAGGTCCCTCTAGGCGGACCCCCAAGCAGGCTGGACGAGACTAACCACGGTTAGTAGCCAAAAGTAAATGCTTGGAGTGGGAACGAAAGAGGAACGGACGGATATATTGAAAGAGAAACGAGAGAAATAAAAGAATTAAAGTAAGCCCGATTGCTCATCCCTGTGGATGACTGTACTTGCCGTGGAGCCGAGTCACTTGAAGTCCAGGGTGGTCGGAGGGCCGTGTGCGGTACTGATTGCGCCAAGGATCTTGCTGGTCAATGGCCTCCAGAGATTCGGAAAGGGAGGTAGTCTGATCCCGCGCACCCAGGCCTGGGTACCACGTCCCTCCTTCCGCTGCATTTCCGCACCTACGGTTCGGTAGATGGAGCATGAACGGGAAGAGAAACAGGTCCAAGTCACAGTTACCATCCCGGATACCCTCCATGATAAACGTACACAGACGGACCCACGCCTCGGAAGCTCGCCCCCGACGATTCTTCCGGGCAAGGGAGTACTTGCGGAGAGATTCGTCCACTCGCTTGTCCTCTGCAGAGATGTACAGGAAGTGGGTAGACTCCCAGATGGCCCAAGCATGAGCCACAGCGAAATCCTGAAATCTCGCCTTGAATTCCGTGAACCATGGGCTGGACGGAAGTCCCATATCTGGCATCTTAGTGTTCAGGATTTTCCAGGGTTTGTTCTTCATGAGCCCGACTCCATCAGGTCAGGGCGCCAAGTCGTTAATGAAGGCGTCTTGCAGGATCGAGGGAACAACCAGAGAGGCGGACGGGATAGGGAGTGAGCAAGCTGGGAGCTGGAGATATCAGCGAGACTTGCATTTCTCAGCTGCTCGACTGGTCAAGGTAGGATGGCGGACCGATCCGCCCCACTGGGGAAGCGCCCGCCCGGTAACCACAGAAGCGGAAGTCTAGGAAAAGAGGGCGCAGGGGGTAGAGTGCTCTTCCGAACCTTGGGTTTGGCTGACGGCCGGTGGGGTCGACGTTTGGGACGGGGCCCGGCCGGAGCGGATCGCCGCATTTTGGCCGGAGTCTGGGAGAGCGGTTCTCTTGGATCACTCAGGTTGGGAGGAGTCAACCACTGATCAGGGATATCCTCGTCGATGTCTTCCGATTTCTCCTCGGCCACTCCTTTGGAACTCAAGGTACGGGCGGCCTGAGCGGCGGGGGTGTCGACAGTGCCGGGAGGCAAGGATGGATCAGACGGCTCATGTTCCCCGGAGCCAAAACCTGCCGGCGGCGGAGTCTGCAGATCGATAATCTGATCGGATTCCATTTGACCCGTCGTTCGCCCACCGGAACTGGAAAGACGGCGACGGGTATCCGCGCGAGAGCGGGATAACGCGACACGTACTTGCTGGTCATCGTAATCCTCGTCTTCTTCGTCATCATCATAGATGCACGAAGGGGAGGACGACCCCGAGTCCGAGGAAGAATCAGACGGAGGGCTGATCCGGGTGCCGGATGGCGAAGCGGCTGCCCCGGATGGCGACGCGACCGCTGATCCGGATGGCGACGCGGCCGCTGACCCGGATGGCGACGCGGCCGGACCCGATTCCGAGTCCTCTTCGGCGCTAGAGGATGGACTAGAGGTGAGACCAGTTCTACCTGGTGGGAGAGGGGGAAATGCAGCAGCGGACCGCCTCGCGAATAAGCTGTCATCGCTTTCCGACAGGAGTTCTCCTTCGCTGTCCAACTTGCCCGGAGGACATTGGCGCGGGGGGGGGGGTTCGGTCTTTTTCTCCGTTTGGGCGGGTCAGCACCATCCAAGGAAGGGCTAGAGCTGGCCGGACGTTTTCCGCCCCCCGATCCTACCGAGGCGGACGAGAGGTCTGAACCGGCAAGGGGCGATTTAGGGCCGGTAGGAAGTTCCTCAGGTTCTGACCCTGCTGTAGCGGGCAACTGGGATGATCTCGGCGGAGAAGCTTTTCACTGATCCACCATCCCCAAGACAGACAAGACGGATGAAGGGGAGCTTGCAAAAGAGGAGCGGCCTGGCTTCGAGTCGTTTCGAGCTGGTCTTGTAGTTCACACATCAAGGACCTAAAACGATCCTCTTTATCCAGCATATTAGTGCAAACACGGTCCGCCCGAGCCAGTATGGCATGGGCGTCGAAATTTTCTCGACGGGCCTGGTAGAGCTCAGACCGCAACTCCTGTTGCCGGGAGGTAGTTTCCTGCAGCTGCTGCTCCAGATCCGAGATTTGGCGGAGGGCCTGAACGTGGGAGTCGCGCAGGTGGTTTCGGTTGTCCCGCACTTTATCTAAGTCATGGGACACTTGGCGGAGTCGGGCACGAAGGTGCGAAAGTTCTCGAGACATGTCAGGGATCTTAGCGGACTGCTGCTTCAGCTGTTCCAGCTGTTGGACTGTGGAGCGACAAGGACATGGAGACTGTAAGCGACTGGGTTGCAACACAAGAGGAGAAGAGGCACTTACATTGAAGCTTTGATCTGTGAACCAATTCCTGATTGGCAGTCCGGAGGGGCTCAACGACGTCTTCCAGCATGCGGAGACGGTTTCGCTCTTCCGTCAGGATGGCGACTTGGCCCTCGAGATCGGTCACCTGTTTCTGAAGATCACTTGTTCCCGGAGAAGGACTCCGAACGGCAGCTTCATCGGCCCGGCGGTTGGCAGCGGCGAGTTGTCGGACCAAGTCAGCCTGGATGTGCTCCAAGCTATCCACTTGGGCGGTCAACACCTCCAGCCTTTTCTCCACCCTCGCCGTTTCGGAGACGGAAGCGGATAGCGCGGCGGCTCGCTGTAGAGCGTCCGTAAGCTGACCCACAATGGCCCTGAGGCGGGTTACTTCACCCTCCGCTTTTTGACGACTGAGTTTCAGCTCAGCGATCCGGGGGTTCATGCGGTCCAGCATCGCACAAGAAGTCTTGAAACTTTGAGACAGAACTTCATAGTCGGCCCGACAGGATTGAAGCTCCGCCAGAAGGGAAGAGACGGCGGCCTTCAATCCGTCCCGGTCGCCGCAAGCCTGGCCGTGAACGCGGAGCGCAGTCTCAGCGTCGGCGGTCGATAGCACCAGATCAGGAGTACGGGACGATTTCGGTGGTTTTGCGACTTCCACCCCGCTGGCGGGCGAGTCGTCGTCCACGAGAACGAGACGACAAACGTTGTCCTTGTCGATTTGCAAAACTGGAAATAAATCAAGATAAAGTCAACATCTGTGGACGGGATTGCCAGCGGCCGGGAGATCGACCGGCTTCACGAAAATCGCTATAAATTAATGGGACGACGTACCAAAGCGAGGCATGGATGAGCAATATCAGATCAATTGGGTTCGGGTGAGATCGTGCCTCAACCGTTGTGCGGCCGTGACGCGACTCAGGGGCGGCTGTGGTAAAGTGACTTATGAATTAATATGAAGTACTTTCCAAAGGGCGCATTCTGATTGGCAGAAATACGGACCAAGGGCGCGGGCACCGGATAGCCGCCCGAGCATACCTACAAGCGGCCGGACGGCGCCAGGCTTGGAATCAGGCCGAACGAACGTGACAAAGAGCGTGGATAGTTGGACAGGCGGGCTAAACGGTCGGGACGACCGCGGACGTTGGACGGCCGAGTGGCAGATTGGTGGCGGATTGTTTGGAAAGTATGAGTGAAAGCAGCCTGAAGGAAGATGAGTGTTCTAGTGGATGAAGGAGGCACCCGGATCAGATGAGAAGCTGCCAAGGAATTGCTAGCGCCAGCGGCCAAGGGGCTCGGATGGGTGGCCATCCGGCCGAGCCGGACTGGTACCAGCTGGGTTCGGTGTGTACCGGCCGGGCGGGTACACAAAGTCGGAGTTAGCCGGGTTGCGTTGGGTAAGGTACATGACTGGTCAACCGTGTTATTTGAGGTAGGTTACACAAAGGTAGTATTGGATATAGGATAAATCAATATACGTTTCGCTTTCTTAGACGCAAGTCGCTTTTATTGGTTCACGGCAGAGGGCTAACAAGGTCCCCTCTTGCTGTTATTGGTTTGCCCGGGGAAGTTAAGTTAACCCACCGGAAGTCCCCTGACCGGGAGTCGCGGCGACTTCGTATACT
>MIQA02024082.1:0-10584 GCA_001887855.2 Sclerospora graminicola
TTACGCTGAGGGAACTTGCTACCTCTATATATCTCGTTACGCTGAGGGAACTTGCTACCTCTAAAAGAGAAATATCTGGCTTTATTTGGATTCAACGTTTTTGTAGAGAAAAGATGTCATATCCCGCCCAGCGGGAAAATCGTCATGTAGAAGAATCTCCAGAGGTGTTTTTCAGCATGTAATTTCCTTCAGAAATGTCATCGGATATTATTCGGTGGAAACTTAACTCTGAAACCCCCTATTGTATTTTATACGTATTTAACGTTTTTTTTCATGCTAGATAGACAGGAATCGATTGTCAGGATTGAATTGCCAAGCATTCTACAGCTCTAGAACACTCTAAAATAGTTTTGAAATAGCTTTATTCAGAAAAGTATTACAAGAGGTAAGATGACAGGACCAACTCACATATATTTTCAAATTGTATAAAATCACTCACTACTTTAAAACAACAATTAAATTCTAAAAATATAAAGGAAGGATAAATCACTATATTTAACTACTTCTTAAATTTTAAATATTAAGACAAAATATAAAGCAATGACACACGCATATTAGTACTGGTGTTGTATCAACAAGACGTAAGCAAATGAAACACACTAAATTGGAAGCTGGAACTCCCAAAGTCACCAACGTTTATTTCAGTCCCTTGACTTGTAAACCACTAATCCAAAAATGACAACCTATTAAATGAACTTGACTCCAACGTAACGTCCACCAACCATGTATTGCAAGGATGTCCAGGGGCACGAGAGCATTACTAACCATTAGGTTCCCTTCCCGGAAGTACTCTATACCTCTCATCTGGTTACGGGCACGCTGATCTACGGCTGTGTATCCTGACAGGGTATATTACACTGCCTTTCCAAGTGTTTCCTTAAAGTACTCACTGAGCGTTCACAGCATCTTAAACCTTCAAGTCCGTCACACCAATAGCATATTCCTTTACTAATCAAAGCACGGCCTTCCACATGGCTAAAAGATCTTCCCACGAATCTTAGATCGTCTCCAGACCTCTCCATGCCACCTTGACTTCGAACTGTTTCTTACTCCCATTAAAACAATGATCTACAGTGTTGCAAATGGTCAATCTCGTCTCTCGGGCAGCCAGAAGGTCCAAGAATTCCTTGGATATATTGAGATCTTCATTCGCATAAAATTTTATCCTAGGCGGACATTCCCTGTCAGTAGGTCCTCCAGCACAAAATAGTATTCTTCAGCCATGACAATTCGATACGGGCTAGCCCATGTCACCAGCAATTTGTGCCTGTGTTTGGTCTCATCAACTCTTCATCGCAGCACATAGTCACACACAGCAAAATTCACAGGCCTGTCTTTGACATCGCTTCTCATGTTTTTCACCCGCTGTTTCTCCTTGTTGGATGAAACCTCCATGTGCATCTGCTGCAAAATCCCTCTCAAACTTTGCAGCATCTCTACGATATTTGGCTTGATCATACCACCTGTAATCCTTTTCTCATTTTTTTGGCACCACAATATATCCTAAGGTGTCTGCCGTACCAATCCTCTAAATACTTCAATTGGAGCATGATTCACCAATGACGGTACGGGGGAATGATTAATACCAAAGGTACGAGGTAAATCCAATCTTTCTTGCTGATCTTGTATTCTAAGATCAACGTCTTCGTTACTTGGACAATGTCCTTGATTAATCGCTCCTTTACCGTTCTTCCACGGGAAAAATGCGAGCCGACTCTTGGTGGCTTTTAAGCCTTCGATTCAACTTGGCGGTTGTCTGTTTTTTTTTCAAATGGGTACCCTGGTTGCTCAACCAGATTATTGGAGACCCAAACCGACTATGCCAATGCAACATGTCCTCTGCGGCCAATTCAGGTCTTGGTTTATCACATTTTTTCGCTTCCGTGAAATGAGACGCTTCATCTTTCAGCACCAGCAAATATTTCTCGTCGCCGAAAGTTTCTCACATGTATATAAAATCCCAGTGCAAAGCTTCGTTTTGTTTGTTGCAACGGATTGTTTTCCGTCCACGGTCTTGGAATCATCTTGCCCCCTTTAACATGTAGGCATAGTAGACACTGCTTGCAAAAATCCAGCACTTTTTCTCTCATATTTTCAATATGGAACATTCACTTGAAGTGTTTCTACATCGCATGTACCCCACGATGGTCATTCGATCTACAATGTGCGATAACTATCAAGCGCCTCACAAGGTCGGGTTCTTCTGGAATCCAAATTCTCCCATTCACTTCTACCACGCCCTCATCATTCGTCACTCCTTCAATAGGCGTCTGATGCATCCTCTGTATCTTTATAACTTTTATTAAAATTGGTCACACAAAATTATTGTTGTACAATGGTTTTGGATCCATAGGTTATTCACATTTCTCCTTTTCCTGGCTCTCTTGCTGTCTTTTCCGTGTTTTGACACGCCTTGCTGACGCCATTGCGTCATCCTTCGTTCCCCAGCGAGAAATTAGGTCAGCCAACACGTTGTTAAAGCCTTCGATGTGATCTACTCCTCCCACAGTAATTAGTCTGTGCCAGACTAATTTCGAACCTGAGTTTTGAGCTGTGCTACCTTAAATAGTCTGTGCCAGACTATTAATGAACACAGACTAATTAAGGTATGTTCGGAAATAGTCTGTGCCAGACTAATTTATAAGTTGGTAATTAGTCTGGGTTAAACTAAGTGTCACACACACCCTGTACCATAACGTGAGTACAGCGTACCGTAAAACCCGTTGTGTCACGACTGATAGTTTCTATTGGGTTAGGATTTTATTAGAAGTACTTTTGGGACAAGTTTTAGTTTAAAAATTGATCTTAGGTGTTGTTCTATTCTATAAGCAAGAAGAAAAAAATAATTAAAAAACGATTAATAAGATGTTCCTTAGTTGCTTGACAATGGGTAGATAGCTGGCTGGTATCCAAGCAATCCAGAGAACCGAGGGCCACCAACATGCATAACCAGTCTGGGCTTTTCCATCTTAAGCATAATACTTTGAAGTCGGATGAACTAGTCGTGTTCTACTTATAGTTTAAACAATTGCGTCCGGGCGATCTAAAATCTCAGAAAAAAGCGAATACGGACCTTTTTAAAAAAAGATTGATGATAGGCTGCCAAGTAATAATAACTTCTGTAACGCCGAGTTAGTTTTTGACCAGGCTAGTAACAGCTCTAAAAGATGCCTAAATCTATATTGGTACGATGTTATTACCAGATATTATCAAATACTTATAAAAACCAAGTTAAAAAAGTGCTCAAAAATATAATGGTCAATTTTTCTTGACCTGTATCAATCTTTCTCACGATATCGTTACTTCAGCAAGAGTGTCTTTAAACATTGATTCAGCGGGATGATTTGCAGAAGCCCCGCTTCTGAAGCTGCTCTGCTTTTGACATCATTCTTTAGGTAGCGTTGTACTCACTTTATGGTCAGGGGGCCACTGTGCAGACTTAATTAGGGAGTTTGAGAACTCACTATTTTTCTTCACCTCAATTAGTCTGTGCCAGACTAATTCGAACACAGACTATTTTTGCACACAGACTAATTACGGTGGGAGGAGTGTAGATAATGTGGTGGTCGCTCTCAGAAATTCTTCCTGAGTCGCGAACACCCACGAGGGGCCCAGACGACTGACTGTCGGAGGGGGTACTCCGTCCATCCGAGTCATGATCCGATCCGGCATCCGGCCGGCTGGATCGGTCACTTTCATCACCTTGGTCGTGACGACTTGGATGATCCATGTTCGAAAAGCTCACCTTGTGTACCCGTCAGCACTGGCGGTTGCGCTCTCTTGATAGACCCTAGGGCGAAAAGTGAAACGTCCGTCGAATAAGGAGACGAGGGTTAGGACTAGGGGTGGCTCCTGGGCGGAAATCGTCACCGGGGAGCTCGATTGGCAATATACTTGAAGTTTGTATATGGACCGAGAATAATCGATCGGCCAGTTAAACCAATGACAATAAAGGGGTAAATCGAAACGTGTATATAATAGGGAATCCAAATGTAACTCCACAATCTTCCACAGTAGGCCAATACGTTACCACACTTTCCAATACTAGATATAACCGTGTTCAAAACACGAGCGACTTGAGGTGAGTATACACGACGCAGAGACTCCCGGTCAGGAGACCTCTGGTGGGTTACTTTAACCTTCCCCGGGCAAACCAATAGCAGCAAGAAGGGACCTTGTTAGCCCTCTGCTGTGAACCAATGAAAGCGACTTGTGTCTAAGAAAGCGAAACGTATACTGATTTTTATCCCTATGTCCTATACTCCCTTCTGTGTAGCCTACCCCAAATAGCACGGCTGGATAGTTATGTGTCTTACCTGAAGTGGTCCAGTAAGCTTCGACCGGATGCTCTTTTGTGTAGTGTACACCAGACCCAGCCGGTACCAACCTAGCCGGTACACCAAACCCAGCCGGTACCAACCCAGCCGGTACACCAAACCCAGCCAGTACCAACCCAGCTGGTACACCAAACCCAGCCGGTACACCCAACCCAGCCGGATCGACCCGTATAGCCATCCATCTAAGCCCACTTGACTGCTGGCGTTTGCTCTTCCTTGGCAGCTCCACGTCCAAACCTGGCGCCTCATCCGTCTTCGACAATGCTACGCCGTCTACAGCCTTCAGACCATCCGCTACCCAGTTATTCACCACCGACAGCCATCCGATCTACCTCCAGCTAGCCCGGGTACAAGTCCCTTCATATCACGCCCTCCTGCCTCGACTCCGTGCTTGGCAACCTTCTGCCGCCAGAGAATACATCCAGCGGCCACTAGACTACGTCCCATGTCGGCCGGTCAGGGCATCCAGCTAGGGCCAACATTTCCACCAATCAGGTGGGTGGGTTCACTTCCCATTTGTCCGTTAATTTCCAAGTCACTTCACCACAGCCGCCCCTGAGTCTTGTCGTAGCCGCACAACGGTTGAGGCACGATCTCACTACGTCTTTCGCACTTCGGCCCATCCGCTGCTCCTATGCCTGGTCATGAAGATGCCCACACTGACCAATCGTCGGGTTATTCTCCGAAGCCAACGAGGCCCCCGGTAGGATACTTAAGCGCCCAGTCTGCTGGCCTCGGGCGTCGTCCAGGGCAGCTCGAGGTGGCTACCCTGAAAACTCAAATCGCTGCCTTGACCGCTCAGGTAGCTAGCCTGAAGAAAGCGAACACTGAATTGACAGCACGACTGGCTGATCAGCGGGCCGATAAAGCTCGGGTCCGGGAAGTACTGGTTGACCTCCAATTCCAGAGCCACATCGGCCAACTGGAAAGTGAGAAAGCCGATCTCATTCAAGAGAGAGATCGCTACAAACAGCTGTCTGAATCTATAGACTCGCTGCGTATATTGTACCAGAAAGCGACGGCCGCCGTGAACTCCCAAAGTAAGTGCATCCTCACTTGTTCCGGACCATTTCACAATCCACTCACCATGTATGCATTCACAGAACAGATGGTCATGTGCTATCGTGTCTTGATGCTCGAGTCTTCCCATGCCTCGAGTAAGGTGACGAAGCACAACAAGAGGTTCATCCTCCTCTCCCAGCAACTGGAAAATTTGAAAGAAAATTTGGGTAATCTGAGAATTACCGGATCCGGCTTGCGAAAAAACTGGTGAAGTACAAGTAGGCCCCGGGCGGTCGGCCTCTGCACTGCCCGGTCTTCAACGTCAAATCAAAGAGTTTAAAGTCGCATATGCTGAGGCCCAGTCGAACGTGGATGGCGCCCGACAAGTGGTCTCCGACCTTATGCAGCGCCGCACGGACTGTTTATCCTCGATACAGGCGGCTTGGGCCCGACTGATCGCGGCGGGTCCCAGGGTGGATCATCTGATGAAGGGCCCTGCTCCTGCCCGGCAGGCCATCAGGCACCTCCTCGATTTAGCTTGTCCCCGCGGTCCCGGCTCGGCCTCTCTCGCTCCGTCATCCCTCCTTTTGGATGCTGATTCTGCTGCGGGCGTCCCGCTATCTCTCCCTTTGGCTGCTGATTCTGCTGCGGGCGTCCGGACATCCGTGGCAGGGGCGTCTGCCCCAGGTTTGGTAACCGTCAGCACGGGAGTGGCCACACGTCTCCGGATCTGGGATGCTTCCCGAGACCCTAACCCTCCACCGGTGCCAGCCGGCGCGCAGGCGGCTTCCTCATCGTCTCCAGTCTCCAGAGGATCCTCCGGTACACGGGAAAAACTTCGGTCCAGCCGAATTGCATCGCTCCATTCCTCCGTGTCGGCTAAATGGCTTAAACAGTCTGCCTTGCCGGCGAACACGGCAAACGCTCGGGAAGAAAATAGATCGGGCGTCAACCCCACTTCGGCGCCGGCCTCGTCCGGCTCACTTGCTTCTGGAAAATCGCCCCTTCGTGACCATGCTCCGAGATCCTCGTCTTGCCCTTCGTCTACTCCGGTTCTTCTCTGAATCTCTCCACACGATCATCAAGGTCCTTCTACCGCTTCTCCGGATGAGGGGGAGGCGTCCAGCCTGCTCGAAATGGACGGCGCCGAAGCCGTCATCGAGGACTACGAGGGATCACCCTCTCCGGACATTTTTTCACTGGATGAAAACGAGTCTAAGGAGTCCTCCGAAGAGTCTCCCCCGTCTTGGATTCCTCGTCGGAAGATCATGACGGTTTCCGAGCTGACTGCGGCTTACCCCTGTCCAGGGTAGAATTGGAGGGCTTGCGCATTTCATACCTCACCGGTGCCTACGTCGCTCGAGATTTATCTCATCCACCGTTGTGGGTGTTTCCCCCGGCCCCCAAAGGATCTAAAATTACCGAGTGGCGTCCTGACCTAGTCGAGCTCGATCCGCTAAATGCAATCCTGTCTCTCAAGCCATGGACCATATTGGCGACGGATATGCCGGATATGGGCTTACCCCGGGCAGGCTGGTTCACTGATCTTCGCGATGCCTGTAAAGGATATCTCTCCCGGCATGGACAAGCCATCTGGGAGTCCACCCATCATCACTTTATTTTCGCTGACGCCGAACGTAATTCTCCCGCTCTGGCAAGGTACCGAGCGGACCGTAAGCAGCGTCGAAATCGAGCGGCTGAGAGCTGGACCACGCTATGCACCCTCGTCGTCGACGGCATGCGGCTCGGCCACTGTGACTTGAACATTTTCCTCCATCCCATCATGCTACCTAGCTACCCGCCGGGTGGAAAAAAACGGGCAACTATCTGACAGCGGGACTTGGTATCCAGGGTTGGTTAAACCCCGACACGCCACCACCCGCCAAGCTTTGCTGACCGAAATCGACCAGCAGGATCCGTGGCCTAACCAGTACCGGCGGAACCCCAACCGCCACCCTGGGCTCAGCGTTTCCCGACTCTGAAACAAGTTCTGCCGCACTCACTAGGGATAACTTACGAGGCCAGTCTGTTTTTTCGTTCTAACTATTTCCACTTCTTCATCCCTCCATCGCCAGTCGCCTCGATAATACATCTTTCCTTCCGTTATCCACACCGAAACCACTTTTTCTACTTCTATAATCCAAACACCCATCCAGCTTCACCACTCATGCGAATTCCCCAAATCATTATCATGGCGACACCAAAATCACTCCAGCGCCTGATTGGCCCATTACTGGCCAGACTAATTTCCATCCACCGTTTGATTGGCCGATTAGTGTCGATTAATCCGGCCGTACCCGCTGGACGGCAGCCGGATGGTCCAGTTTTCTTGCTCTGCCCCACCTTCTTCATGGGTCTGCATGACCCCGAAACGGTTGCGGCTCGCTCGTCGGCGCTCGAACACCCTTATCAAAGCTCCACAATTTAGGTCCAGCTCATCCACCCACGACCGTTCTCCGCAATTTTTCACTGCATCAGAAACTCTCTATGAATCCGCCCAAACCATGTTTTCCGCCCGTTCCGAACATCCAAAAATTTCTCTTCTTCGTACTCGTCCGGATCCAGCGGCTTGTCCCAGTTATCCTCTGGCAGCAGGGCTTCGTCAAAGTCGAACCGATCGCACTCCACTATTAGGCGTGTACTCGGGCGGTCCGGGAAGTGTTTTACAAGCTTCAGCTTGGACACGTGCACTATCGGGAAAACATTATAATCAGTGCCCGCCGTAACCAGCTTGACCGCATGTTCCCCGACCAGCTCCGCTACTCCGAAAGGGTCATGCCACATATGAGCTAGTTTCCGCGCATAGCCCTCCTTGACCCGATCTAGATACAACCATACCTGGGAACCCGGTCCTATACCGTGCTCTTTGGATCGGTCGTTGTCCTGATCGGCGCGGTCCTGGATTGCTTGCCGGAGGCGTTCGTTAACTTGTTCCCGTGCCAGTGAATAATGACGTTGCACCCCCATCCTCCAGCGACGGGCGTCTCTATCACGGCTTCTGGTGCACTTTATTGGGATGGCAGCTTCCAAGGTGGATCGAGGATCCCATCCATAGGCTAAATAGAAGGGAGTGTCCCCCCTCACTCGATCGTACGACGAATAAATGGCAAAAACAAGAAAGGCCGCGTATTCATCCCAGTCGCACTGATCCGCTTCCGCCACATACATCTTGAGGGCTCTGGTCGTAGTTTGGACAATCCTTTCGGCCTTCCCGTTCGCTTGCGGGCTCTGTTTCTGTCCCAGGGTTTTGTTAAAGGCTCGGAATACGTCCGCCATGAATCCAGGTTCGCTATCATGCCGGATGACATCGCTTGGTCCGAAACGTCTGAACACTTATTCCTCGTAGCTTTGAGCAACTTGCTGAGCAGTACGTGTGGAACTGGCCCTTGCTATGACCAGTCCGGTAAACAAAACCGTCCAGATCAGCAGCTCTGTATACACATTTCGAGATTTAGGTAAGGATGGGATATGGTCCATCGCAAGGACTTGAAAAGAAAAGGTGGCCTGTATATTTCCAGGCGACCGCCCTCTAATGGTCGGCCGGTCCTTCCCTGTTTCACAATCCGGACAACTTCCCACATAAGCTTGTACGCTACGATAGAGACCCCGCCAGTGAAATGCGCCCTGGATTTATGATAGTCGCCGATGCCCTTGATGTCCCCGTCAGACATACAAAATAATGATGGAGGATATCCATTTGCGGTTAGTGTACGACAGCGAGCGGATTTATCCCTCTCGATTTCGGGCTGGTCAGCATCTCGGTAGAAAAAGAACTACCCGTTCTCATCCACTTCGTAGTCTGAGGCTAGCTTAAAACACTCTTTAGCTTGTTCGGCGCTCAGTTTTTCCACTTCCCCTTTCAGGTATGCCTTGAGATCCAAAATCCACTCCTCTCCGTCATGCGCTTGGAGAATCCGCTCTACCCGCAACTGTTGCACTATCCCCTCACTCATTGCTTCCGGGGATGGTGAGCCAGCGGCTAAAGAACGGCGCTTTGCGACCGGGTGACGGCGTTCACCCGGGTTACCTCCTCCATGTTGGCCGGATGGTTAAGTTCGGGCAGACGATTGATCTCCGCCAGATCCGATAACAAACCTGGATTGGAAGCCGTGACACCGACTTGGTCGCGCATGGCCAGCGTAGCCAAGTGATCTGCACTCTTATTCCAGTGCCGTTTGGCATGCAACAATTCATGTTCTGGCCATTTCCGCAGGGCTGACATAACTCGATCGTTCAAAAGTCTCAGCTGGGGAGCCTTGCAGTCTATTTCTCCCGTGATTTGCCGGATCACCAAATTAGAATCACCGCATATTATGATCCGCCCCCGCGTCCGGCCAGCCAGCAGCTCTAGGCAAAGTAACAGTCCTCGGTACTCTGCTTCATTCACTGTTATGCCAGGCGTGAAATCTGAAGCAGCAGTGACCACTTTCCACTCGGGCAAGTTCCACAAAATAGCACTATAGGCACCTACACCCTTTTTTACACTTGCCGACCCGTCAAAACTCAGAACCATCATTTCTTCTGTCGGTCCCACTGTTGGCGGTCGTAATATGATGGATTGTCGCGGCTGTTTCCGAGGCGCTATGGCTATCAGCGCTTCCTCCACTTCTGCCCTTAGGGTAATGCTGGCCGTTAACGTGCCCAGTATCTCCTCTTCTCCTTTAGTACACTTGATTACTTGGAGAGACCACTGAGACAGCAGAGCAGCCCATCTACCCAGCCGACCATCAATTCCATTTGCCGTCAGAAGTCATGACAGGGTCGACCGTCTAGATAGTACCTTGATAGGCCGAGACACCAGCATAGTATAGCACACATCCAGGATCCGTAGTAAGGCCAGAACTTCTTTATCCATAAGCCCATAGTTAACTTCATTAGCCTTCAGCGTCCGGCAAGTAAACGTCACCGGACAATACACTCCGTCATGATCCTGCACAAGGGCAGCTGAGATAGCCCACTTGTTAGCATAGATGATGACCACAGGAACCTTATTAACATTGAAATGCTTCAGGACTGGTGTGGTCGCCATCTTTGCTTTCAACATGCCAAAGGCTACCATCGCTCGGGTCATGTGATCGTCCGGACCGGCCGCACAGGAATTCGGCAACCGGCTGCCTGTTTGGGTAGACAAGGGCGGCATCTCATTGGCCGAATTAGCTGACAAGGGCGGCATCCCATTGGCTGATATTGCTGGCTCGGCTCGCACTTCCCCTTGCCTATTCTGCTCTCTCAGCTTGTGGTAATC
>MIQA02024083.1:0-21122 GCA_001887855.2 Sclerospora graminicola
GGAGTTGGATCTACTGCCCGGCGAGTCCCGAGGATACTGGAAGTATCACTCTCCCGACAAGTGGTTTAAAACAAGCAAAAGCTAATGGGAAGATTAACAACGAAAATGCCACTATTCTATTTGACTCTGGAGCAGAAGTCTCGATTATCGACTCCGCCTTTGCTCGTAAGGTAGGATGTCATATAGACAGTACCAAGAGGCAAGAATTTGTTCGGATCGCTGAAAGTTCGTACATGACGGAAGGGCGATCGCGTGTTAAAATCACTTTGGCAGGCTCCCTGGTCTACTATTTCAACGCTTGGGTTGGCCGGTTAGCCGGTCAAGACGCGATATTGGGAATGGATTTCATGGTGCCAGCCATACGGCTCAACCCGTCTCATCAAACCCTGACTCTTCCGGATGAGGTGCAAATACAGTTATCCGGCCGATGTCCTTTATATGGTACTCATAGGCGGATGCTCAAAATGGGTCAGTATGAAAACATCGAGGTAGCCCGATCAGTCGACGTGATGATTTGGCCGAGCGATCGGCAGAAAAAAATGTGGCTAACCCGTGGTGAACGATGGGTACCAACGCTCGTAAAGGGCGTTGGCAGATCAAGTTACATCAGGATTACTAACATATCTGATTAGTCGCTAATCGTTCACGAAGATATGATCCTAGGGATGTGCTTACCTGAAGGGAAAGTACCTTGGCAGATTGGGTATGTCTCAGTGGGATCACGACGATATATTGAATGGCAAAATCTGGCTTATCAAGCCACCACAGACCTGATCAGTGACGAAGACCTGGTAGACGAAGATACCTCACCTTTGGTTGAGAAGCCGGAATATGCTATTCCGACCAAGCTGTTGACCAGAACACCGTCGGTCGAAGCGACAGGAGAAAGCCGGGTCAAAAACGGTCCACAGATTTTGAGCGTTATTGGACCCGGCTCACCGAAAGTAGCAGATCCAGGGAGTGAAAATGATGGTGACGAGTTTAGAAACGATTCTGAGGAGAAAAAGGAGAATGGACCAGCCGAAGTCGCTAAAGACGAAGGTGAACCCGAAGTAGATCACCAGTCGGATGACTCACAAGAGGCGACCCAAGATAATGCAGAACCGGAGAAAGTAGATCCGGTAGATGAACAAGTGTGTATACATGAAGGTGGTGATCAATACATTGAAGGTATCGAGAAGCAGATGTCAGTTTTGCCGGAAGTATCGCACAATATACCAGAGGTCACCCTGGAGGATCTACAGGTCGGTGATCCCGAAGTGAACACTCCCGAGCAGATCGACCAACTAAGGAAGATCATTTGGAGAAGTCTTTATTTATTAATTGGGAAGGGTAACGCCCTACCCCTCCCCCCGCTGCTCACGGAGCTGTTTGTGATATAGACGTTGAGAATGGGAGACCGATCGCTCAATGTTGTCGCAAGGTCGCGCTACAATACCGGGAAGAGTTATCCGATTTGATCAAGGGCTTGTTGAGTACAAAACCCAACATGGCAGTGGGCATCGCCGATTGTTATTGTGATAAAAAAAATCGGGGTCGATATTCGACTTTGTATCGACTATAGAATGGTGAATCGCCTCACGAAGTTGATGGTCTTATCCGATGCCCCTTATCAATGATTTACCTGAAGACCTAGATAAAGTCTTATGGTTTTGTTCGCAAGTCACGGCTAGCTGGTTCTGGTTAATTTCAATGACTGATCGTGCGCGAGAGATTTCGGCTTTCGTTGCACCTTTCGGCGTTTTCAAATGGAACCGGATGCCGTTTGGGTTAAGGGATGCTCCACAAATCTATCAGAGATTGATTGACAATGCTCTCTACGGATACTTCCAGATAAGTGCAAATCGAGAAGCCACAGATCTACATGATGTGTTTACGGAGGGTGAACCGGACCAAGATCAGAGACGATCCGTTTTGGGAAGGCGATCATATATCGACGACGTCTTGGTTAAGGTAACATCATGGGATATGCTATGTGATAAGGTCGAACGGATCCTTGGCACTTGCGAACGTTGGAATCTATCGATCAGCGTAGTCAAGAGCTTCTGGGGTCAACTCAAGGTCGCTTACCTTGACCATAATGTGTCGATTCAGGGCATCGAAGCAAACCCGAAAGACTTAGGTGCTCTTAGTAACCTTCCTTTTCCCCGATCACTGAAGGCTATGCAGTCTTTTCTCGGATCCCTGAGTTATTATAGCCGGTTTATCGAAGACTTCTCGATATATGCTGATATATTATACGAGTTGAAGGAAGTGGATTATCATAGACTACGAGAGCGTGATCAAGTGGGAAGTCACTGAATGAGACTAGCCGCGAAACCGAAATCAACGAATAGGATCTCAAGACTGGATCGCTGATCAATTGAATTGTGCCAGGGTCAGAAGGTCATATGGAAGGAGTTATGGTAGCTTTCAGTATATTGAAGGCGAAGATGATTTCGACTCCGATACTGAAACATTTCGATCCGGAAAAGATTCCCGTGGTGATTTTATACGCCAGTAAATGGGCAATATCAGCCGCACTGGTCCAAGTTGGTCGAATGAGTGCCGCAAAAGTCTTATAAATTGGACTGACCGCTCCCAATCAAGTTTGAAGGGTGTCAAATATTTCTGACCCTTGTCATGGAGGCTGAGTGGCCGATTAAAATATGTCGAGATTCACAAACTGGGTACAAACGGCAAACCAAACACGATGGTTTACAGGGGTTGATTCGATTTGACAAAAGTAAGTGAACAAGAAACCAAAAATAAGGTGGCACAGAATTTCTACATCGGCTATCATATCATGTCACCGTAATTGGAATAGCAGACAATCACTTCCGATTGGCCTTTTTTTACCACGAATGAGAAACTTGTTCACGTACAGGAGAATTTTTTACCTGTACCAAGTTCACAAGTAAAAAACGCTTCAGAACGTAAACAAGTTTCTCATCCGTGGGCTGCAACAATGCATACGACCTCTTTGTCATGAACGTGGTTTAATGTGGTACTCACGGAGTAGAGCGGTTCTGGCAACTATTCTGCAACAATGAAGTCGTGGTTCTATCCATCGCAACTTGGGTTTGGCTTTTTGGGCGATGGCTTAGGTCGTAAGATTAACATGTTCTTTACCTGCTGCTTGTTAGGTGTGGCTAAATAACATTGGGTAATTTGCTTGGACACGGATTAGCTGTCGGATAACCGGAAGAACATGTCACGACACAAGAGGTGTTTGTTTCGCCAATGACTCTTCCTAGTTAATACGTTGGCGTATACGCTATTAGTCGACTAGGATGCAAGAAAATGCAACTGCAAGGCTTCTTCTTCATACCTAAATTGACACGTGATGAATCTCGCGCCCACAATAATCAAATTATTCGTTTCAAGTCCCAATTCAACCCCACGCCATTTACAGAGAGTGTATTTGTTGCCAAAGACGTGATAAAAGTCGCATAAAGCGGTTGTAGTAGCCAGATCGAAGTAACCGCCGTTACCATGAGCGTCGCGCGTGCAGTCGTCTTCGTTCGAGAAGTGAAATTAGCCGCAGAATCCCATTCAACACTGACGATGCTTCCAAGCCTTTGATCAGGGCCATTTTTTATCATCTTTTCCAATTTTGGCCCCAATGCCCACCTTTGTATCGCTCACGAAAACGTAACCGGCTAGTACAGTATTACAATAACCTTACCTACTTACAGTACAACAGCAAAATTCTTTCAGATTTGAGAACCTGAAAGACTTGACAGCTGCAACTTCTACTGTGCTAAGGGCTAGCCAAAAAAACTGCGGAGGTAAATCTTTCGATTCCAACCGTCAACACGTTTGAGTTTCAAAACACGTTGTCGTTGTTATTGTTTTCTTTAATACAAAAAGGATGAATGAAACCGTAAACACGGGGGAAAATGAGGTGTCAACTCTTTCAGGTATAAGACTTTTGCGGTACACCATTTTGAGGTCAAACTGGGGTCTAGATTGATTCAAAGTGGGAATTTAAGGTTTTAACAATTTTGAGGTTTTATTCAAAATGGGAAAATAGGCAAGAGGTAACTCGTACCTACGGATAAACGGGTGTTATGTGTGAATTTCTTACGTAAATATAATCACACGTTAGTTGCGACGAATTTAAACTTGTGCAAATGGGACTCGGTTGATCACGTGCAGTTGTGCGAGTTCCGCGATTGCTGATTCACTTCCAGCCATCTTCAGCGATATTGCGCTAACAAAGGCGAGTGGAAACCCAATCGCTTTCTTGGTGTGTGGTCCGGGTTGGTTGCATTTTCGATCAGCTTGCTCGCACCATCGACATTTTTGTCCGCTTCCGCTAGACGATTTTGGATAGTGTCGAGCAGCGCCGTGTTCTCGTCGTTTAGCATCGATTTGGTTACCTCCAAAAGAGGCGACGCCTTCGATGCCTTCATAATCTTTGTGTGATGCTTTTCAATGAAGAACGCGGACTCGGTTACTACGTTTGCTGTATCGGGACGTTTCACATCCACGGGTACGATTTGGTGGCGCACGCCGTATTTTGTGTCGGCGGTTGCGTTCTTTGTCTCGAACGTGACTTCCATCGCCTGGAGCGCCTGGAAGTAGTTCTTGGTGGCAATGCCGTCCAGCGGTTGCTTATTCACCAGAAAAGCAGAGAAGTTAATACCACTACGACTGCGCTTCTTCCAGTTGGTCACTACGGTGGTGAAGCCGTCTGTTAAGAGAGGCATTGACGAAGACTTTGGCTTCGGACTTCCTGGGGGCGATATCTCGCTGTTTCAATCATTGAAGGTCGATATCGACAGCGCATCGTCTCGGTTAATTGGAAGCTGTTTAAGCTGGTGGGCAGCAGATTGCTGGCCATGCTGAGCTCCGCGTTTGAGCTGACCATCCCGTTTTCTAGACTCCTCAACTGTCTTCTGGAGCGAGGTTTTCTTTGGCCTGGTGGTCACGGCTCGAGCATAGGATTGTGCTGGTTGCTGCTGCGAACTCGAAGTAGAATCACTTGGCTCTTCTGGACGAGGAAACACGCCGTCGGCCGTCGCGAGGTCTACGGCGTGGTGCAAGCGATAACGAAACGGCAAACGCTCAGATCGGAACGGCGCGTTCTTGCCATTTACGGGGTGCAGCTTGTTGTCGAACAGAATCCGGTCACAAACCGATCCGTTTACAATATAGGGAGTCGGACAATTCGTGCTCAGGAAGTACACGCACCAGGTAGCAGACGTGATTCCAGTCGCGAGGTTGACTTTGCGGAACGTGTCATAGACCGGCTTGCAACCCAAAAGCAAGCGGTGCAGCATCACGTCCCTGTTGGTGTCCGAATCGACGTTGGAGATATCGATGAAGTACTTGCTGCCAAGCACGTCAAACTCGTTGAGAATGAAGACACCCCCAAGAATGTTCACCTTCGTTCGTTCGAAGACAATACAAGCTTCCTTCGACTTCACCTTGACGCGCAGGTTTCCGCCAGGGAGCTTCGATACTTGACCGATCTCGAACGTGCCGTATCGTTTTTCAAGTATTTCGTTGCCGTGGTCCGTGTCAGAGAGCGATGCCATGATCTTGTGAATCGGCGTCTTGACAAAAGTGCGCCCAGTGTCGATCACGATATCGAACCTGGCGCGAGAGAGAGCATACGCGCGTGCTTTCTTCATTCGAGACGCAATAAACGACCAGTCGCCACCAGCGGCATACTGTCGTTCAATCGCTTCGATATCACAGGCGAGAGATTTTGGGGTTTCTACACGACGACGCGCCTCGTCAGTTCCAGCATTGTCACGACGAAGGGTCTCTTGCTGCAAGAGCTCTTCGGCCATCGTTGGACGTCAGCTAGAAAGACACTCGCTGGATCAAGTGGGACTGGGTGGCCGTTGAATGTGACCATGGGTGCCAAAGGGGTGAATTGGTCAAGAGATGGATATATAAGGGACTCCAGGAAAGGTTATGTTCCTGTAGTAGCCGGATGGAACATCGGAGATGGGTGACCCACGAAGAAGGAAATCGGAGTCGGCGGCCAGGTACCGATCATGTTGAGGTGGATGACCATCCAAGCTGGTCATTCTATTTGGTGTACATTACACGAAACGTCCAGGTTGAGCTGGTCACGCTATATCAGGTAAGGTACATAACCATCCAGGACAAGCTGGTCAGATTATTTTGGGTAGGGTACACCAAAGGTTATACTGGATCTAGGGATAAAAATCAGTATACGTTTCGCTTTCTAAGTAACAAGTCGTCATTGGTCCACAGCAGAGGGTAAACAAGGCCCCCTCTAATTGTTATTGGTTTGCCCTGGGAAGGCTGAAAGGAACCCACCAGAAGCCCCTGACCGGGAGTCGCTGTGAAACCTATACTCAACTCAAGTCGCCCGTGTTTCGAACACAATTAAGTTCTTTTGGAAATCTGGGTGAAGTTTTCGCTTACTGTCGAAGATTGTGGATATTGTTTGGATTCCCAAACTACACATAAGAGTGGAGTAACCCCTTTTTGTCTTTGGTTAAGCTGGCCGATCGATTACTCTCGGTCCAGCCTTTGCGGTATATAAATTTCAAGTTCAAAGCCGATCCGCCCCCCAGTGAAGGTTTTCCGCCCAGGAGAAACCCTAGTCCTAACCCTCGTCCACCTTTTAAACCGGCTTGTAACTTTTCACCCTAGAGTCCAGGGAGAGTGTTCCGCCAGTGCTGACGGGTACCAGGTGAGCTTTACATAAAGGATCACCCAGTCGTTACGGCCAAGGTGATTGAAGTGACCGGTCCAGCCAGCTTGATGCTGGCTCGGAACAGGACCTGGATGGACGGAGTCCCCCCTCCGACAGTCAGTCATCAGGTCCCCCCGTGGGTGTTAGCATCTCGGAATGAATTTCTGAGAGCGTCTACACCACAGTGGTGTGGGTGCCCGGATCTATTGGTGACCCTAGATATCACCGCCAGTCCCTAGTGGGCGAAAGACCAAAACCTGTCAAATTTGTTGAGGACATTGTGTCGGGTGCATTGGGGGAAGGCATATTGCCCCCAATACTGCTGAAGATAGAAGGATGCGACGGTCGAATCGGATTGGGGGAGTATGAAAGCGACATTAAAGAAGAAGTTACCCCCCCCTGATCGCTCCTACTGGAGATAATAGGACTATGGTGCCGGTCACTATAGTGCTGGTCACTATGCCCCAGCTGGAGCCAGCTCGGACTATGGTGCTGGTCACTATTGTCCGAGGAAGGAAGGATCATGGTTTTGGCAATGATCCGAAGAAACAAGCGCATGTAATAAAGAAGAAAAAAGAAAGAAAGTAGAAACGAAGATTGGATATGACCAGAGTGAAAAGTTTGCCATCTCAGGACCGGGCCACCAGTCAAGTCCCCTACCCCTAAAAAGCTGGACGGACAAGGGCCAGGTCATCTACCTCACAAGGATTGGTCGCGTTTACAAGTAGAAGAAGAAAAAGGATGGACTATCACGGAAGTAGATAAACACCGACCTGGAGCGTGCTTACCACCTTCGCGAGTTGGGTCAGTTCTTACAAATGGGTGGGGTCCTGAGATAACCCAAGCACAAATACTGGGTGGACTAAATGTTCCCGTTTGTCCCCCATCTTTTTAGGCGGCCACGTGGCCCTTATTAGAGAAATGTTTGACCAGGTGAAGCAAGCCGACATCGACACCGGCGGTTTTGACCCGAACCAGTTATTCGACCTGGAGGCGGATAGGCTGAAGGTGGCGTCCAGCGCGTTTCATGACCGCCTGATACCGCTAATGGGCCGCTCGCAACCGCAAAAGATGTCAGCAACCGCTAAAGCGATCCCACCTTCACCTCCGGTAGCAGGCAGACCGGCCGGAATACATTCAGGTTCTTCGCAATACGAGTCTGCCACTATAGAAGTAGATTCGATGGATTTATCTGTAGGTATTATCTGCATGTCGCTTGTCCCTAGGGGAGTAGGGCGTGTGGCAATGACCACCAAGTTTGGGGGATACGAAGATCCAGATGCGCCCGATCGGAAAGAAGCCAGACAGCATAGCGTCCAGACCCGGACGGCCGGCGGATCCAGACCTAAGGGACGAAGACGTGGATTTGAGAACTAAGAAGGATCCCCAAGCTGGCCCCCAGGTCACCCCTAAAGTTAGTTCTCAAGATGGTCCTCAATTGCCGGACCACCCTTAGAATATGTTTTCGGCTATGATGGAAAATTACTTGAAGGAACAACGTTGGTCCACTGCCGGCCGCCACGGTCCAGGACCGCTGGACCAGCCTGCTCACCGGGAGAGACAGGTGCCTGGACCAGTTCAATGTTATGCGAGGGAATCGATAGACGAAGACATGAAATCAGTACAGTCTAGACAGAGTAAGCTCCGTGCTGGCCCGACTAGTCGCCGGCCAGGTCCCCGACCTGGTCGGCCATCGAATAGGAAGCCGTCACTCAGCGTTTTAAACATGGAGTCCGTTATCGATCAGGTGCCGCTATGATCGAGATGGCCTGGATCTAGGAATGTCTCGCCGAGCCAATTTGGCCTCAGCCTAGGGTTTTGACCCGCGATGACCAGGCTCCGGATATCCGCCACGTCCGAGTTGAAAGATTTTACTGGACGAGATATGGACGAAGACCAGGCCCGAGGATGGGTAAGCAAGACGATGTCAGCATTTCTCAGAGACTATACTCCGGATTATGAGAAATGCCTCATTTTCGGAAGGGGTCAGCAAAAAAAACTGGATCCAGCAGCTTAGCCGAGACGTTCGAGTCGATTGGAGGCAACTTGTTGAAGCATTAGGTGAACAATACTGTGGATCGGGAATACAGGTGGCGCGTCAGTACTTTCATACCAAGAAGAGAGTAGACGAGACCCCTCTGGAATATCTCCATCATTTGAATGTCGCAGGAATGAGGGCCAACATACCGGTCAAGGAAGATGCCAGCCGGTCGAAATCTGCCCGAGAACATGTGGAACACTTCATCAGTACGCTGGACGACCGGGAATTGGAAAATAGCTAGCACTGCTACGACTTTAAAATACTGCGGAGATGGAATTGACACTACGGACTTACCAGAGGGCAAAGAAGCGAGATCCCAAGGCAGCAGTTGGAATGGGCAGGTACAGGTCACTTTCTAACCTGGATCAAGGAGGCAGGTCACCATCAGCCAGGACGGTACGCACCGTTTGCATGGCGGCCCAAGAGTTGGATGCAACCAGCTCGGAAGAGGAATACCAGCGGTTTTGGGGCGAATCGGAAAAAGGAACGATACCGGTATATGTTCTCAGCGGAAACCAGTCAGAAGTACAGACCTGCATCTGGGTCAGGCCAGCCGAAACGTTTTCCTGCCTGAGCTGACCAAGACTACCCAGAACGGAAGTGCACCCACTGTTGATCCATCAAGTACGACGACAGAAGCTGCTGGAAACGGCTGACCTGCTATAAGTGCGAGAGGAAAAGGACATCCAGCTGAACACTGTCTGTTCGCCTGCAAAACTTTGCGGAGAGGTTCATGAGGCTGGACCCTTCCCCATCGAGGGGTTCTACAACCAGATGAAGAAGTGGTATGTCCCGACCAAATATGATGGAATGTTGTCATCAGGAACGAAAAAAATGTTAAACTAGATCGCTCGCCAGGTTGGAATCTGGTTCGAGCCAAACAGTGTAGTGTTAGTATCTATGCATATCAGTAAGGAGGATAATCGAGAAGCAAAGCAAAGCGTAACCGACAATACATGTAAGTTTGATGATTACGTCACCCGATCCCCATTCACCAGGTCTGCCCCCTTTCCTTGTGAGCGATATACGAACGGACGAATATTCTCGGTCTGAAGTGGCCATAGAATTGAATTATTACCGGTGAATCGGAGGTTATTGGAAATACCATTCGCCGGATAAGTGGTTCAAGCAAGCCAAGGGTCGATGGAAAAATTAATAACCAGAAGGCCACTATGCTTTTTGACTCTGTCGCAGAAGTGTCCATCGTCGACACCACCTGTTGAGTGTGAATAGATGAGACTAAGCGGCTAGAGTGTATCGGTATTGAAGAGAGATCATAAATGACCCAGGGAAGGACAGAAGTGAAGATTACACTGACTGGGTCGTTAGTATACTATTTTACTGCCTCGGTAGGAAGGCTAACCGGGCATGACGCAATTCTGGGGATGGGCGTTATGGTCCCTGTCGGTATAAGACTGGATATATCTCATGGCGCCTTGACGTTGCCTGACGAGGTGCAGATTCAACTGGCTGGCCGGCGGCCTCTATTTGGTGCCCACGTTCAATTTATTAAGTTGAGCCAGTTTCTTACTGTGCCAGTGGAACGGAGAGTGGAAGTGACTGTGCGGCCACACGACCGGCGGCATAAGTTATGGGTAACAAGGGGCGAGTGTTGGGTTCCCTCGTTTGTTAAAGGGGAACACCTCAATTACATAAGCGTGACCGACATCTAAGAGCAACCCCTCACCTTGGATGAGGATGTCATCATTGGAATGTGGCTGGCCGAAGACAAAGTGCCCCGCCGGCCAGGTTATGTCACTATTGGCTCAAGGCGCTATGTCGAGTGGCAAAACCTCGCTTACCAGGCAACTACGGATCTAGTCAGTGAGGAGGAATCTGTTGAGGAAGCCCGGACACCTATGGTGGCCAGACCGGAGTACTGGACGCCTTCCCGAATATTGACACGGGCCGACCATCGCCGAGAAAGGTTTTATTCTGCTAACCGAGACCCTGGCCAAGTAGCCGAGCTGGTCTTGCTTACACCGTCTAAGACAAGTCAGCAGCTGATCAGAAAATGAAGTCACATGTTTGGCCACCTCTGATGCTGACCAGCACTGCGGGCAGGATGACGCTAAATTGACTAATCCTGGCCAGGATTCGGAATTAGCCGAAGCTGACCATGATGGGATACCAGGTTAACCCGAGTGTATCCGGACGGAACCCCTCTAGGACGATATGGCCGGAAGATCGGAGACGAATGATGCAGCTGGTTTAGCAGAGACCCCTTGGCGCAAGACAAAAATTTTGTTGGGACCGAGGTTGAGGCCGACCAGGTCTGCATTCACGAAGGGGGCGACCTTCATGTTGAGGGCATGGAGGATCGGATTGCAGTGCTTCCTGAGGTGACTCACTGTCCTCCTATAGAAGATCTACAGATGGGCGACCCAGACGTGAACACTCCAAAAGAGACCAGCAGTTTGAAGGATATCATCTGGAAAAGGAGACGCCTGTTGATCGGCCTAAGTAATGCACTACCTCCGGCCGCCCATGGGGCAGTATGCGACATCGATGTGGACAACGCAAAGTCGGTAGTATAACGGTGCCGAAGAGTCACCCCCAGTATCAGGAAAAGCTGTCAGAATTCATTATAGGACTGCTGGCCACTAAGATCATCCGGCCGTCCACCTCGCCATGGGCGTCGCCCATCGTAATCATTGCACACTTGGACCCAACGCCATGACGACTTGAAGTAGATCGCCCACCAGACAACGGACTGGACTGACCCGAACGCTGATTCGGGGTCGCTTCGGACGGCTTTACGTGGAGTCCCCGAGCTGGTCAGCTCTCTTGTTCCGGCCGGTACACAGTCCCACAAGTCTCTTGGGTCCGGTCCGCCGTCGCCTACCTTTTCGGTCGCTTCTTCCCCGCCGATCAACGTGGATGATGGTCAACCAGCGATTAGCGAGACGGAGGCTCCTGAGCTCACACCGTCTAGTCCGCCACCAGCTTCGAGACCGGTCTCGTCGATCTTGGGTTCGGCGAAACGCAAACGGGTAAGCCATTCGAAGAGGAAAACGGTTCCTGCTAAACGCTCCCGCTTCATCGCCGACTCTGACGATGAGTCAACAGATTTAACGAGCGAACGCGAACTGCTCTAGCCAAGTCACGCAGCGCTGATCGTCGAGCTTCAGTCACGACCTCGTCGGGATCAGCCTCGCTGACTCAGGCCATCGCTTTGCTTGACTCAGACGGCGATGGAGAGGATGAATTGGAAGACAAGCGACCGGTTCCGGCTGCTTCTGGTGGTCCTCCGACCGACGATACGACGCCAACTGCTAGACCGGCCGGCGCTGTTCATAACGGCAGCAGCCATGGGCTCAAAAGTTGCAATTTTAACGATCTCTGTCTAATCTCCAGACTTCAATTGTGCCGTCAAGGTATTGCTCGCTCCATTATTTTGCAGAGCTATTGCCCAGTCAAGAGCGGAGTCAAAACTCACCATAACGGTGCAAGCTTCAGGCGTGCACAAGTCGGTTTCTACAAGCAATGCCTTGTGGCATTGTTAGCGTCACAGCTCGGGATGAATGACACCCCTAAGATCAGCGCATACGAGCATTTTTAGAGCTGTCATAGTTACGAAAGTTCACGCTGCAAGATGTCGCCCCATCTTTTACGGTAGTCACTGTGCCGTTCACTAGCGTCTTCATTCCCGCGAGCAAATCACCGCTCAAGCGGGACGATTACAGTTATGATCCGAAGAAGAAGTTCATGGATCTCTATGTCGTTCTGCAAGGGAGACCGTCGAAGGCCCTGATGGTGACCCGAAAACTTTGGGGGTCCTCTTCAGCTGTGGGACCTAACGCCTCTGGCTCTCTTGATGGATAGGAAAAACGTCCCTCGCTGCTAGTCTCGTCCGCCAAGGCGGATCTTCCCGATCAGGTCGTCGACGCCGGAGAAAGACGTCTGGCAACCTCAACTGCTGAAACCACGGGTCATCGAGCTTTTGATCAACTTAAAGCCTTGGGAGATTCTCGAGAGGCCTATGCTCGGATTGGACTTTCCTGATCGTCCCTGGTTTAGAGCTCTGAAGGGACGCCTGATTGCGTATTGCCAGGATCATTGTCAAGCGCTCTGGGAGGCGACTCATCACGTGTCGATCACTCCGGCTATGGGTAAGAACGCTTGGCTCGAGAATTACTTCCATGCTCGCAAGCGCCAACGCAGCAAAGCTGGTGCTGCTTGGGCCGCGATCTGTGACTTCGTGGTGGCTGGGATCCAGCTCGGTGAGTGCGTCTTGGACGTCTTCTTGTTCCCCATCGTGCTGGATCTGCCTACTCGCCGGGTGAAATCACCAGGTATTACGGCTGACGGCGGGTAATGGTATCCCGGTCATGGACACCCGACTCCGATCGGCACGTTGCGAGATGCTTTGGCCCGATCGTCAAGCCCCATGGCGAAACCAATACCGTCTAAGCCCATGGATCATCCGGCGCCCCAGATCTCCCGTCTGCGCGTGAAGTATGCCCCGTAGTTATCGTGATAACCAGTATCCAGATCATTCTTTTTTAATCATCAATATATCATGATAACTTTCTGATGACTCTTGTGTTCCATATCCAAAACTTCATATCCAGATTCCAGCGTTATCCTCATCTTGTGTGTCCGATCGTTCATATGAACGTGAATGTAATTTTCATGAATATATGTATATACATGTCCGTTGACTCCGAACCAGCTCAATCAACTTGGTCTCAACTTGTTTGACCATTACAATTGGCTGATACATCGTAGTATATAAACCCAGACTATTGCGACCTCTGGTTGCCTTCTTCGTGAGTTTGCATAACTCCAAATCGGTTTCGTCTCACCCGATCGCGTTCAAACTCCCTTAGTAAAGCTCCACAGTTGAGGTCCCGTTCATCTACCCATGCTGGATCGTCGTAACCTTTCCACTGAACCAAGTAATCACGATGGGTTCGACCAAATCGGGTCCTCTTGCCTGATCGGGTATCCAAAATCTTTTCCACTTCAAATTCATTTTGATCCAACGTTCTTTCCCAACTGTCTTCGGGCAAGAGAGCTTCGTCGAAGTCAAACCTTGGCTGATCATCGGATGACAACCTGGTTTTTGGGCGATCGGGGTATTCCCGGACTAGCTTCAGCTTCGACAAGTGGACGATCGGGAAAACTCCGTAATCGTACCAGCCGTAATTAACCGGGCAGCATGGTCGCCGATCAATTCGGATACACGGAATGGTCCATGCCACAAATGCGCTAACTTCCTGGCGTATCCTTCTTTCACGCGATCCAAGTAAAGCCAGACCCTTGATCCCGGTTCGATATTATGCGAATCGGCTTGATCATTATTCCGATCAGCTCTTTCTTGGATCGCCCTCCGCGGTCGTTCATTCACTTGTTCTCGCGCATGTTGATAATGGCGTTGGAGTCCCATGCGCCATCGACGAGCCTCGCGATCTTGGCCTCGGGTACATCCGACGGGAATCACCGACTCGATAGAAGATCGGGGGTCCCAACCATACGCCAAGTGAAACGGAGTATCTCCCCTGATCCGATCGAAAGAAGAATTTAACGCAAATACCAGTCTCTCTGCGTACTCATCCCAATCTTGTTGAGCAGAACCCGCGACATACATCTTAATAGCTCTGGTTTGCGTCTGCACCATACGCTCGGCCTTGCCGTTCGCCTGCGTATGGTAGGCCATGGTCGCGCTTTGTTTCTGACCAAGCATCTGATTGAACGATCGAAAAACTTCGGCCATAAAACCAGGTTACCGATCGTGTCTGATCACCTCACTTGCCCCAAACCGCCTAACGACACATTCCTCATAACTGCAGGCGACTTGTTGGGCTGTTCGGGTAGATCCCGCTTTTGCGATCACAAATCCCGTAAAATAATCAGTCCAAATCAGCAGTTCTATATTGCTTTTGAACGATTTCGGCAAGGAAGGTATGTGATCCATCGCTATTACTTGGAAAGGGTAATTTGCTGGGATGTTTCTGGGTGATTTACCCCGGATATTCGGCGTACCCTTCCCGGTTTCGCAATCTGTACACGTTCCGACAAACTTTTGACACTTCGATATAAACCACTCCAGTGGAAGAGTTTGCGAATCCTGTGGTACGTCCGACCCACGCCCTGGTGACCACGCTCTAAACTGACATGATAATGATGCAAGATATCTACTTGTAAGCTTTCCGGAATCACAAGTCTCGCTGATCGATCCAGATCTGCGTCAGCGTGATCAGCTTGGGCATTGTAAAACAACAAATCGTTTTCGTCAATCTCATAGCTGGACGCGATCTTAACACAATCTTTTGCCTCACTCTGGCTCAATTTCTCCAAGTCTCCACTCAGAAAAGCCTTCAAATCAACGATCCATTTTTCTTCGACTTGTGCTCCTTTCAGAAAAGCCTTCAAATCAACGATTTTCTTCGTCTTGTGCCTTTTCTTCGTCTTGTGCCTTTTCTTCGTCTTGTGCCTTGAGAATTCTTTCAATCCGCATCTCCTGTACTATTTCTTCTGTTAGACTTTCTCGAGAAAGTGGCCTGCTGGGTTCTGATCTGACTCGTGACCTCGTCATCATTGAGACCTGCGCTTCCCGTTTATCTTCCGAATAAATCAGCTCGGGCAACCTATTAATCTCGACCAATTCCTCCAGCAATGCTTTACCGGTAATCATCGATCCAGTCTAATCACGCATGGCCATCGTGGCTAGGTGATCAGCACTCCTATTTCAGTCACGTCTTACGTATAAGAGGTCTTAATTTGGCCATCCACGTAGGGTTTTCATAACGCGATCATTCAACAACTTTAAGCGCGGAGCCTTGCAATCGATTTCTCCGGTGATCTGCCGGATCACCAGATTTGAGTCTCCACATATGATTACCCTTCCACTATTTTGTTCTCGAAGGAGATCCAAACCTAGCAGCAGACCACGATATTCGGCTTCATAAACTGTATTGCCCGGGGTATTGTGGTGTAGTCGCTCTCAGAAATTCTTCCTGAGACGCGAACACCCACGGGGGCCCAGACGACTGACTGTCGGAGGGAGTACTCCGTCCATCCGAGTCATGATCCGATCCGGCATCCGGCCGGCTGGATCGGTCACTTCCATCCGCTTGATCGTGACTACTCGGATGTTGCATGTTGAAAGCTCACCTTGTGTACCCGTCAGTACTGGCGGTTGCGCTCTCTTGGTGGACCCTAGGGCGAAAAGTGTAAAGTCCGTCGAATAAGGAGATGAGGGTTAGGACTAGGGGTAGCTCCTGGGCGGAAATCGTCACCGGGGAGCTCGACTGGCAATATACTTGAACTTTGTATACTGCCGGCTGGACCGAGAATAATCAATCGGCCAGCCAAACCAATAATAATGAAGGGTAAATCCAAACGTGTACGTAAAGGGGAATCCAAATATAAGTCCACAATCTTCCACAGAAGGCCAAAAATGTTACCACTTCCCAATACTTAATACCGTGATCAAAACACGGGCGACTTGAGGTGAGTATACGAAACGCCGCGACTCCCTGTCAGGGGACTTCCGGTGGGTTAACTTAACCTTCCCAGGGCAAACCAATAGCAGCAAGAGGGGGGCTTGTTAGCCCTCCGCTGTGAACCAATGAAAGCGACTTGTGTCTAAGAAAGCGAAACGTATACTGATTTATCCCTATATCCAATACTCCCTTATGTCTAACCTACCCCAAATAGCCCGGCTGAACAGTCATGTGTCTTACCCGAAGTAGCCCGGTTAATTCCGATTTTTTGTGTACCAGCCCGGCCGGTACACCAACCCCAGATGGTACCAGGCCGGCTGGTACATCGAACCCGGCCGGATCGGCCGGATGGCTATCCATCTGAGCTCACTGCCGTTGGCGCTAGCACTTCCTTGGCAGCTCCACGTCCGATCCGGGTGCCTCCTTCATCCACTAGAACACTCATTCTCCTACCGGCCCCTTTCGCTCATACCTTCCAACCAATCCGCCACCAATCCGCCCCTCGGCCGTCCGCCATCCGCGGTCGTTCCGTCCGTCTAGCCCACTAGCCCCACTATCCACGTCTTCCGTCGCGTTCGTACGGCCTGATTCCAGGCCTGGCGCCGTCCGGCGGCTCGTAGATGCACTCGGCGACGGCTATCCGGCACCTATGCCCTTGGTCCATATTTCTGCCAATCAGAATGCGCCCTCTGGAAGGTACTTCACACCTTCCCATCAATTAATTCATACGTCGCGTCACAGCCGCGCAACGGTTGAGGCACGATCTCAGCTGAACCCAGTCGATCTGATCCTGCTTACTCATGCCCCGCTTAGGTACGTCGTCCCACTAATTTATAGCGATTTTCGTGAAAACCCGGTCGGTCTCCCAGCCGGCTGGCAATCACGTTCACAGATGCTGACTTTATCTAGACATATTTTCAGTCTTGCAAATCGACAAGGATGACGTATGCCGTCTCGTTCTCGTGGATGACGACTCGCCCCGCCAGCGGGGTGGAAATCGCAAAACCGCCGAAGTCGTCCCGTACTCCCGATCCGGTGTTGTCGACCGTTAACGCTGAAACGGTGCTCCGCGTTCACGGCCAGGTTTGCGGCGACCGGGACAGATTGAAGGCCGCCGTCTTTTCCCTTGAGGCGGAGCTTCGATCCTGTCGGGCTAACTATGAAGTTCTGTCGCAGAGATTCAAGACCTCTTGTGCGATGCTGACCGGGTGGACCCCCTAATCAATGAGCTGAAACTCAGTCGCCAAGAAGCGGAGGGCGAAATAACCCGCCTCAGGGCAATTGTGGGCCAGCTTACGGACGCCCTGCAACGGGCCGCCGCGCCATCCGCCTCCGTCTCCTAAGCGGCGGGGATGGCGAAAAGGCTGGAGGCGTTAACCGCCCACGTGGATAGCTTGGAGCACATCCAAGCTGACTTGGTCCAACTACTCGCCTCCGCCAACCGCCGGGCCGATGAAGCTGCCGTTCGGAGATCTTCCCCGGGACCGAGTGATCTTCAGAAACAAGTGACCGATCTCGAGGGCCAAGTCGCCATCCTGATGGAAGAGAGAAACCGTCTCCGCATTCTGGCAGACGTCGTTGAACCCCTCCGGGCTGCCAATCAGGAGTTGGTTCACCGATCAAAACTTCAACGGAAGTGCCTCTTCTCCTCTCGTGTTGTAACCCAGTCGCTTACGGTCTCCATGTCCTTATCACTCCGCAGACGAACAGCTGGGACAGCTGAAACAACAGTCTGCCGAGATTCCTGACATGTCCCAAGAGCTTTCACACCTTCGTGTCCAACTCCGCCAGGTGTCCCAAGAGTTGGATAAAGTGCGGGACAACCGAAACCACCTGTGCGAGTCCCACACTCAAGCTCTCCGCCAAATTTCTTCTCTGGAGCAGCAGCTGCAGGAAACTTTGTCCCGGCAACGGGAGCTGCGGTCTGAGCTCTACGGGTCCGGCGTAGTCATTTCGACACCCATGCCACGATTGCTCGGGCCGACCGTGTTTGCCCTGCCATGCTGGACAAGGAGGATCGTTTTAGGTCCTTGTTGTATGAATTACAAGACCAGCTCGAAACGACTCGAAGCCAGGCCGCTCCTCTCTTGCAATCTCCTTTGAGTGCACGAGAGTCCATCTTGGCTGTCATGGGGATGGTGGATCAGTGGAAACCCTCCCCACCGCAATCATCCCGGTTATCTGCTTCAGCAGAATCAGGACCTGGGGAGCTTCCTGCTGGCCCAAATCCGCCCCTTGTCGGTTCAGACATCTCGTCCGCCTCGGTGGGATCAAGAAGCGGAAAACGTCCGACCAGTTCTAACCCTTCCTTGGGCCGGTGCTGACCCGCTCAAACGGAGAAAGAAGAGCGAATCCTCCCCCTCTCGCCAATGTCATCCGGGCAAGTCGGACAGCGAAAAAGAACTTGGGTCGTACAGCGATGACAGCTTGTTTGCAAGGCGGTCCGCTGTTGCATCTCCTCCTCTTTCACCAGGAAGAACTGGTCTCACCTCTAGTTCACCCTCTAGCTCCGAAGAGGACTCGGGATCCGGTCCGGCAGTTGCTTCGCCATCCGGCTCGGCGGCCACTTCACCATCCGGCACCCGGAGCAGCCCTCCGTTTGATTCTTCCTAGGATTCAGGACCGCCCTCTCCTCCATACATTTATGATGATGACGAAGAAGACGAGGATTACGACGACCAGCAGATGTGTGCCGCGTTGTCTCGCTCTTGCGCGGACACCCGTCGTCGCCTCTCAAATTCCGGTGGCCAAACGATGGATCACCAGGAACCCGATCAGATTATCGATTTGCAAACTCCGCCGCCGGCAGGTTTTGGCTCCAGCGGGCATGAGCCGACTGACTTCTGCTTGCCTCCCGGCATTGTCGACATCCCGGCCTCTCAGGTCGCCCGTACCCCGAATTTCAACGGAGTAGCAGAGGAGAAGGTGGAGGACAACGAAGAGGGCATCCCCTATCAGTGGTTGACGCCCCCGACCTGAGCGATCCAAGAGCACCTCTCTCAAACACTCCGGCCAAAACCCGGCGATCAGCTCCCGCCGGACCACGTCCCAAACGTCGACCCAGCCGGCCGGCGACCAAACCAAAGATCCGGCGGAGCACTCTACCCTCTGCGCCCCCTTTTCCTAAACTTCCGCTTTTGTGGTTACCGGACAGGCGCTTCCCCAGTGAGGCGGATCAGTCCGCCATCCTAGCTTGGTCGGTCCAGCAGCTGAGAAATTTAAGTCTCGCTGATATCTCCAGTTCTTAGCTCGCTCACTCTCTGTCCCGTCCGCCTCTCTGAATATTCCCTCGATCCCGCAGGACGCCTCCATTAGGGGATTGGCGCCCCGACCTGATGGGGTCGGGCGCCATCGACGCGCAAATGACAACCAAGCCTTGGAAGATCCTGGCTACTCAGATGCCGGATATGGGACTTCCGTCCAGCCCATGGTTTACGGAATTCAAGACGAGATTCCAGGACTTCGCTGTGGCTAATGCCTGGTCCATCTGGGAGTCCACCCACTTTCTGTACATTTCTGCAGAGGATATTCGAGCGGACGAATTTCTCCGAACGTATTCCGCTGCCCGAAAAAATCGTCGAGGGCGAGCTTCCGAGGCGTGGGTCCGTTTACGTGCGTTTGTCATGGAAGGTATCCGGGATGGTAATTACTACTTGGACCTGTTTCTCTCCCCGTTTATACTCCATCTACCGAACCGAACATGCGGAGATGCAGCGGAGGGCGGGACGTGGATCCCAGGCCAGGTTGCGCGTGATCAGACTACCTCTCTTTCCGAATCTCTGGAGGCCATTGACCAGCAAGATCCTTGGCGCAATCAGTACCGCAAACGACCCTCCGACCATCCTGGACTTCGAGTGGCTCGTCTCCGCGACAAGTATAATCGTCCATAGGGATGGGCAATCGGGTTTCCTTTGATTCTTTCTTTTCCTTCATTTCCCTTTCAATATACACGTCTGTGCTTATTTCATCTTCAATCCAATCCTTCACTTCGTCCATTGCCTCTGATTAGTCGCGCCCAACAGGCCTGCGGGTCCGCTTAGTGGGACCTCTTATTGTCACAGGACATCCCTTGATCCGGTCTGGTCTGAATGCCTTGGTCCCAGTCCCGGTCTCCATACTCCTTTTCTTCGGGACGATTGGGTCTGGGCGGATGGTCCTCGTACCTAGCGGCCGGTTTGATTATCTCCGACAGCTTGTTCATTTCTGCCAATCCGTCCAACAATCCTGGATCCGAAACGGTAAGACCGACCTGATCTCGCATGGCCAAGGTGGCCAGATGGTCTGCGCTGTTGTTCCACTCTCGTTTGACATGAAACAGTTCATGTTCTGGCAGTTTCCGCAGGGCGGACATAACCCGATCGTTCAACAGTCTCTGCCGGGGCGCCTTGCAATCTATCTCTCCTGTAATTTGCCGGATCACCAGATTGGAATCAACACATATGATGATCCGCCCCTGTGTCCGGCCATCAACAGATCTAGGCAAAGTAAAAGTCCTCTGTACTCCGCTTCGTTCACCGTTATGCCAGGCGTGAAATCTGAGGCGGCCGTGACCACTTTCCATTCGGGTAACTTCCACACAATAGCACTATAGGCCCCGACTCCCTTCTTTATACTCGCCGACCTGTCAAAACTCAAAACCATTAGCTCCTCCGTGGGTCCCACTGTTGGCGGCGGTAATACGATGGATTGTCGAGGCTGCTTCAGAGGTGCTATAGCTATCAGTGCTTCCTCCACTTCTGCCCCTGGGGTAATGCTGACCGCCAGTGTGCCCAGTATCTCCTCTTCTCCCTTAGTACACTTGATTACTTCGAGGGACCACTGAGACAGCAGAGCCGCACATCAACCCAGCCGGCCGTCAATTCCATTTGCCGTCAGGAGCCATGATAGGGTCGACCGTCTAGATGGTAAATTGATAGGCCGAGACACCAGCATATATAGCACACATCCAAGATCCACAATAAGGCCA